>VXBU01019610.1:27648-46735 GCA_013400315.1 Bombycilla garrulus | reverse complement strand
AAACCCCAAAAACCAGACAAATGAACAAATAAACAAACAAACAAACAAAAAAAAAAAACAAAAAAAACATACCAAAAAACCCAGAAAAATGCTTTTGTGTAAGAATGGAGTCTACATTTTATAACAAGAGTTAGGAAAAATCTATTCTACAACTAAAGGGCCACATTTTTGTTCTATATTTAAATACATGTCTAAAAACTCACCTGTTACCCATTTATAAAAAAGAAAGCTGCATTTATATATGTATTGCTCCAAGCTTAAATACCAGGCTGCAAAATAAATGCAGAAAAGGAAGGATAGCAGATAACTTGCTTCACTGAGCAGCTCACAAGACTGATGGAATAGCATTAGAACCAGTTTCCTAAGCAAAAGTTGTAACTTATCAGTCACTTCCCACTTCAGTATAGCAGTAAATGCTGTGACCTGTTTTGAGGAGCAACTGCTTTGAATTAGCTTTTCATCTGAATTTGGCTGCTTAACAGTTAATATGAAGAAGCTTTCAATGCTGATCTGCTTATGAGTGAAACAATGAGGATTACAGGGTGTTAGGGAGGTTGGACGTAGCCTAAGGATATAATCTCTGGTAAGGTCAAGGCTGGATGGCTTGAGAAAAAAAGAGATGTAAGCACTGTAAAGATCTATTTTTCCAGCTCAATAAAACAGGCCAGAATATATTTTTTTTGTTCACTCTTTAAGGTGAAGTGGAGGAAAAAAAAGGGTTACCCTTTCTCCTGTTACATTTGAAATGCAAAATAAATAGAAAGACAACTCCTGTTCTTTTTGTATTTGGTTAGATCTGTAAACTGTTAAGCATGAAAAATGTAAATGACATATAATGAAATTTTTATAAATATATCTCCATATGTGTTCTTGTCCAGCTCTCCAAGCTGCTGACATTTCTGATATTTCCAAGAAGAAGTCAGGGAAACACAGGGAAAAGAAAAAGATTTTGAACATGTAACTGTAATAAAAAATAACATATCACTTTTCTGTAGATAAAAAAAATGACCCTGCCACTTTGATTCACTAAATAAAGTTTCCAGATTTTCCTCCAGACCTCTGACCTGGTATGACAGGAAGAGATAGCATCACGGAACCAGCATTTCAGCAGTCAGAAATGTCTTCCCTGTACAATGGTCCCAGCTGGTTTGAGAGGTAATCTCCATGCCCACTGAAATTTGAATTTTTTACTTTCAAAAGCAGATACATATATTGTGGTTCAGCAGGATTGCATGGATGGGAATACTACAGTTACAGAACCCAGATGTGTCTAAAACTCAGAATAAGTTTTGGTTTCTTCTTGTTGTTTTTGTTTGGTTTTGTTATTTTTTTTTTCTTCATAAAAGGCAGCTTTCTGAATAACAGGGAGCAACTGAGGGTTGAAGATGCCTCTTGCAACAAAATGAGACAAAGCAAACCTTTTCAACTTATGAACATGTCCCATTTCCACATCTCATGTCAGAGTGGCACTCACTTGAATGTCACTCCTCTAAGTCATAAAAGGATAATAAAATGGCAAAACATTTGAACTATATTTAATTTGACATTTAATATTTTTGATATTTAATTTGATATTTATTATTTTGAACATTTGAAACTCTTGACATACAAAAAAATCTTGCACTTTAATATTGGATTCCTTTTAAAATAAATGTCCTTGTTGTAATAACTAATGAAATAATTGCCCTGGTTGTAATATGCTCCTAATTTCTGGAACTGGCAGCAGGCACAGGAGGGGAATGTTCAGTGTAAGCTTCTGTAGTAATTCTTTCTTTCGTAAATGTTTTTTTCATACAATCTATGTGATTTTTTGAATTGAGATCCACACTAAATGGGTAGTTGAAGTAATTTGCTGTTCATACTCATGATTTGCAATATCTGTTTAGTGGTAAGATATATTCTATACATCTCGATATGCATCGGTGTAGAGCTTCTTTGTGGCACCAATTGAACCATACTCTACACTTTTAAGAAAGCCTACAAATATTACATAAACCTTTAGAAATAGCCCAACTATAATTAATTGCACTGATAATGAGATTAAGTTTTCTAGACCTTTCTCCTACACAGAACTATAATAGAAACTACAAATACAGCTGCATTTCCTAAGATGAAAGTTACAATCCCCATGTGTTGTAAATCAATGTCTTTTTTGAGAAAGAAAATGCCAAAGTAGAGTGCAGCCAGAATTTTTCACCTCACTGCACCTTTCTGACTGCAATCAGCAAGACCAGTTGCATAATAATCCATTGTATTACTCGTGCTGAAATTAAATGTGTATTTAGATTTTTTTCTGAAGGAAGCTTATACCAATATACAATGCAAATAAGGGGGTGGAAGCAAACCCTTAGGGCCTCCATCAAAATTAATAAGAGTCTTGCCATTATTTCCATAGGTTTTGCATCAGGATCTTAGGTTTTAGCAAGTGGATCCTTGGAACCTGAAGGGGGGAAATGAATGTAACACAACCCACCAGGGAGGTTTCTCTTCTTCTCCTGATACATATCCAAGATAAGGATATGAGTCAGTTACAGCTTTCAGCAATCAGCTATGTCAAATTCAAGTCATATGCATTTGAGTGTTCTCTTCTAACATTTCTCCTGCTTGGCCCCTATGGGTTAAAGTGACAATTGTCCTATAAATTAAGTCAATGGCAATAGTTAAGCCTAGTAATTAATTGAGCGTCTTGAAATGTGCCATAGTATAACATGCCTTAGTTAAATTGTAAGATTTTCCTTCTCAGTAGCCCAGCTTTTGAACAAGAAGATTGATATTTGCATCATTTTTAAAAACAAGCATGCTCCTGGACAGGTTTATTTTTCTGTCATCTCTGGAAATAGAGTGCTCTGTCACACTTGAGGATGACTCTTCAGTAAGAAAGTGCATTAGCCTAACAACCACTTATTGAAGCTAAATCATCCCAAACAACCAAACAATTTTTTTTAAATTTGATCTATTGAAAACTCTTGAGAAGACTGAAAATTTTCTGAAACAAGTGTCTTAACACTGCCAGTGATAAGGATGGACAAAATAAATAATTGTAACTTTTCCAAGTTTTATTTCCCTATAAGCAGTGTTGTCTCATTTCCAGAAATGGCACAGTTTTATTCAAAAGTAAAAATAAAAATCATGATCTTGTTTTAAAGAATAATCTAATTTATTGTTAGTGGTTTGAATCATTCAAGGGGTCAAAGGCATCTTTTACATCAATTTGTAAAAGCAAATTAATGTTTTGAAGGAGATGTAAAAGTCAAGTTGTTTGGGAGTACATTAAATTATATTCTAGTTAATGGTATTAGAGAGATAGTTTAAAAATAAATGGACCGTAATACCTTTTAATAAAGTAGCTACAAGCATTTTTGTTCTCTGCTAAAAGCAGATGCCTGTTTGGCTCTGTTTTGAACCCCATTTGCCATGTATATTTTGAGTAATACTGTGCTGAGTTATATATACTATATGCTTCAGTAACCTCACTATAAAATTATGAGTCTTTAAGAATAAAAATTACATTAGCTATGAAGTTGTATATTTGAGGTGCTGTGAACATATTCAAGTAAAACAAAACCAAAAAAAAAAGATATTTTCACCCAGTAAATTTGCTCAGAAGGGAAACTTTAGTATCTTGATTTGTATTTCCATTTCCTTCTGAGCTCTGAAAACTGGACAAGGCATCAGCTCCTGCAGATGTTTTCTATAAATACTTTTTCTTTGAGTCTGCAACCACAGGACCTTGCAAAAGTCCCACTCTCAAGGATGCTTATGACAATGGGGATGCAGCGAATATCACGAGTTCACTCACTAAATAGTGTCTTCAGTAAAAGGTCCAGCACTCATATTTTATGAAATATGTAATATGATTTACCCAATGTTCTCAAAAGAGATTAATTTCAGCCAAATACAAGGTAATAAATAGTAATATGTGCTGCATGTAGTTGACTTATAACTCTTGGCCTTTTGAAAGAAAATTCTCTTAAAGAGTTCATTTTATACGTCATAAACTTTCCTATTGTTTTTCCTGTTTTGACTGTCTTTGTCATCAGATTTCTTGTGAAAAGTTATGTCTGGAAACTGTAAATAAAGCAATATTTGGAAGAATACTTATATAAGTCCCTATTTCCATGATAGTCTAAGAACGAGAAAGTTATAACGTAGAAAAAGTATCTGTTTCATTAAATCAGAACCTAGGGGGGTAAAGAGGCAATAAGGTAATGTATATGTGAGCTTTTTCATTATTATTTATTCAAAGATTTTGAAAAACCTTTTTCAAGGGTGAAAGTTATTTGTTTTCATGACATACATTGTTTTGAAGAACAGAGTAGTCTAGGTGTTGTGATAATATTATTATTACTACTACTATTTATTAGTCATCATTATTATATGTCATTATTATGGTTTTGTTATTATTACCATTATTGATAATAAATTTTGTGGTAGAATGTAATACATGTGTATTCAATCATTTATCCTTATTTTAAGGTAAGTATTGAAAACATGCTTCGTATTATCATGTTTATTTATCACACTTCGCATATGCCACCTTAAACTGTATCATGCAGTTATGGATCATCAAACTGGAGAGAAATCTATGTCCTTTACTGCCACCCCATGCATGTTAATATAGTCCCCTGTAGCACTCCCTGCTGGAATGGCAGCCAGGAACACTGACAGGTTTGTTGGTGATTGTCAGAGTGTGTTGAATGCTGGTGTGCCTTAAAATGGGTTTGTGGAGACCCAGACCACATGGTCATGTTTTAGCGCACATTCAAATTTTTCCAAAGTTTTCCAGAAACTTTTCCAATGTCAGCTGCTGAAACACCTCACTGATCATGATGGTAGCCAACAGTGTATCTTACAAAGATGTTCACAGGTCTATAGGCATGTTTTGCCCAAAACACTGCCGCGGCCTCTACAGCCTGTCTTAATGAGTCCATCCAGTAGGACTGGTATTTGAGATTAATGCTATACATCTATACATATGCCCTTCCACACATATAAATAACGCAGAACCAACACCTCTAATGTCACTGAGCTCAACCATTAAGCATGCTCTGCCAAGTCCACCACTAAACTGTGTCTCCAAGACCTGTACACATCTTTTAAGTCCCTCAAGGGATGGTGACTCTGCTACTTAAGCAGGCAGCATGTTCCAATGCCTGAAAAATCTTTCTGGTAGAAGAAATATTTCCTAATGTCAACCTAAACTTGCCCTGGCAAATTGTGAGGCCATTTCCTCTTGTCCTGTTGCTTCTTACTTGGATGAAGAGATTAATCCCCATGTTGCTGCAACCTCATTTTAGGGAGTTGTCAAGGGCAATATGGGNTATATATATATATAGTATGTCGGTACATATATGTGCATCCTCAGATTAATATGCATCTATGTCCTTAGATACAGGAAGGATCATGGATATAAAAGAGCAGGATCTCCAGAGCAAAATATCAGTGAACAATTTTGGGTTTTGTCTGTTTGGTTAATGTGCAGTAAGAAAGCTGGTGACAGTGCAATGATCCACTGTTCTAGGCAGATGCATCCCCAAGTCTTTCTGTGAAGTCTTTCTCTTAATGTCAAGGCAGGAACTTAAAATCTGAAGCACTCAGGAAGGTAATCCATTCCCTTAAATTTTNCAATGCCTGAAAAATCTTTCTGGTAGAAGAAATATTTCCTAATGTCAACCTAAACTTGCCCTGGCAAATTGTGAGGCCATTTCCTCTTGTCCTGTTGCTTCTTACTTGGATGAAGAGATTAATCCCCATGTTGCTGCAACCTCATTTTAGGGAGTTGTCAAGGGCAATATGGGCCCCTCTCAGCCTCCTTTCCTCCAGCCCTGAATACTCCCAACTGCCTCAGCTGCTCCTCATGAGTCTTGTGCTCCAGTCCTTTCCCACTTCCATTGCCCATCTCTGGACCTAATGTCTTTCTTTAGTGAGGGGACCAAANACACATTCAAACACTGTTAAATGTTATCCAAAATGATGAGTACTTGGATAGAGTGGACTCTCAGTAATGTTTGCGAACACTACTCAAATAATATCTCAACAGATTTATCCTGTTCTTGTCATACTAAGCTCCAAATGCAGTCAAGGAATCAAGTAAGCACTTTCAGGGAGGAAATCATCTGAATTATTTTCAATATCTAGCTTGGCATTACAGTTAAGAAACCCTGACAACCCTTCCATGAACCAAAAACTAAATGTAGAAGACTGAAATTCAGATGCAAAAGTTTGCATTTCGCCCCTGATGACACATTAAAAAAAAATTGATCCCCCTAAAACCCTTTTATTTCCTTGTTCTAATAGAAAAAATTATAATAAGCTGCTGTAAAGAAGTCAAGTGATATATGCACAAACTTAAAAAGCAGAGAGAACACCTACTGTTTTAAAAATAGGTAATGAAAAGGTTTGGAAAGGTCTATAGACTTTAGTTAAGCAAAGGTCCTGTTGTTAAGCAAAAAGATGCAGCCAAACCAGTTTACAGTCTTGCTGGTAATCCTAAACTTCAAAGTTCACAGTGGCTCTGATTTTTCCGCACACATGCTCACAATAGTACTAGAAACAAAAACAACATATTAGACAACTATTCTGTTTCTACTTTTAGAAAATTATGGATTTTCATAAAGGTAAATAGGAGGAAATCGAACCTTAAATAAAACAGCAGAAGATAGAGATGCAGGAGATACAACAATTTTCTTGATCTATTAAATGCAATCAACAGACAGACAAAGTTCAGCTCACAATATTTGCATGTAAGGAAACAGACTTTAAGTGCAAATGTGGACATTCTTGTTACCTAGCCTGTTACTCTGGCACTAAAGAGGATATAACTTCATCTGAGTGCTACTGCAAAAGGGCCATAACTTCTGAGTAAGTTGGATGAGCTGGTGAGAACACCAGAAAATGTAAGAAGCTTCTATAAAAGGATGTTATCTGGTTAAATCATTCACGAGAAATTAAGTTTCCCTGAAGTATTTTGCAGAACAGTTCAGAGAAAGGATGTAAATGCTCTCACCTCTGGTGTGGAGAATATCACAAATTTTGATATAGGAACTGAAAACTAAGAACTGAGATTTAAAGAATTAAATTTAATTAAATGTCTTCCTAATTCCAATTTATTTAATTGCAAATAATTATATGAGGTAATGATTAATTTAAATATAACAAGAAGAATTTAGAGATAAAAGTCCTGGTATTATTTTAGCTGCCGCACAACCAGTAAAAGGACATTGGATTCCTTGACTGATGCTCAGTTTCCAAACTGGGATACATTTGACATTTCTCACTTCATTCCTGAGGGCTTCTGCAGCTCTCAAATGACCCTTTGAGCTATCAAAGCCAGCACACCTCAGACAGAGATGGAAGATGTCTCAAGCACAGAGGACTGGGCACAAGTGCTTCTTCTATGCAAAGGGAAAATATGGCCAAGATGTGGTGGTTCCCAAATATCACCTGGGCTTACCAAGTTTAGTCTCTACCACAAAGCTTCAGCACAGAGTTAATTCAGAACTGATTGACATCATAAGTATAGCCATATCATTTTGTCCTCAAGTGAAAGGATGTGACTTTTAAAAAGCTGTTACTGATTTTATAAATTCTTGCAAGTGTTTTCTATAATAGAGAATTTGAAAAATTTTACACCTAATTTTATTTCCATATGATTTATTTTTCCTCATTGAAAGAATCTAAATATGGTGTTTTCAACACTGTTCTTTCTAGCAATTCTAACAATTAAATTATATTAGCAAATTTAGCAGGATATAAGTTAATGTTGAAATGGAAAATTTCACAGCAATATTAGGAAAGTTCTTAAAAATCATTAAAAGTAACAGAGAAAGAATTTTATTTTTAATATTTCAACCACAAACTCTGTTTTAGCCCCTCTGATCTATAGGAAAATTGTAGAAAAAACAGCTTCAGAACTCCTAGATTATGTCAGAGGTGTAACCTCCATTAGAAGAATCAACTCAATACATACATATTCAATGATATAAAAATGCATATATATAGCTACATAATGAATGCAAACAAGTATAATACAGATTTGAAACTCCAGCTAACTTTTATATGGCTTATGTATATGAGTTATATACACACACGGAGGTATTCAAATTTATAAATGTGTGTCCACACCAAAAGACATACAGATATAGCTAAATTGAATCCTGTATAAAAAGTATTAACCATTAATATGTATAACAATTAACCTGAACTTAGGAAGGTGATATTAGGTAGCTATTTTACCATTTAAGTTTATTAAAAGGTCTGCTGCAAGCACATAATCTGATATGAAAAAGAAGACAGTAAATTACCAGAAAAAACTTTACTGATGAAAAAGAACCTATGCTCTAAAACCAAATATGTGTGAAAAAATCAGGCTATGCAGCTTTTTATAAAATAAAGAAAGCATTCTAGCGATACTTTTTTTAAAACAAAAACTTGACTGGTGACTTCATTTACTTAAATTTAGTACCACTTTCATTTTGTGAAACTCTAAACCAGGAGATTTACAAGGACAAGATAAGAGGACTGGCAGATGTTCTTTGACTCATTCATTTGAAGGGAAGGGCATTCGGAAATGGCATTGGCACAGAATGACATTTGAAATGATGGCCTGTGATTCTGTTGGCACTTTTAGTGTTAAGCAAGTGATCTGCAAGGTAAAGTGGATTCACAGTTAGAGTCAGCACCAGTGCACAGGTCGCCTGTAAAAATAGAAGATTCCATTATTCTTCAGGCTCCCCAGAGGGAGCAAGGTCTCCAGCATCATTACCAGGACTAAATCTGACTTTTCTACCTCCCCTAATTTCCTCATAGTAATTATAGGTCAAGCACTCTTTTGTAAAATATAAAACCTTTCTTCTTATCAAAAATGAATAGCTTAGGAAAAAAAAATAGAGAGTCCTAGGAAAAAAAAATTTCAATTAGAAAACCAAGCTAATTTGGTATGACCAAAGACTGTCAGGCATACTGAGAGTGTTCTATTATGCAGTCATTTGGGCTCTTTCAAATTAGTTATGTTAATGTCCTGTGAGTGAATGTAACACTTGGATGGGACAAGATTTCTGCAATTAATTTCTGCAGTCAGTGGAGAGACAAGCAAATTTATTTTCCCCCTCTCTGGGAATTGGTAGTGGAGGGTGTGAGGTAGAGAAAGTGCATTTAGGAACAGAGTACAAGCTAAACACAAGCCCTAAATAAAGCAGAAACAATGGGAGCCAATGCCTCCTCATTCATTCAATTGACAATGTTTTGCAGCTTAAACCTGTTTTATTAATTATGTTTGACATTTCCTTAATTAGTTTCATTTACACCAAATCAATCCCTACTGCTGTATGGCATCATTTATCATTTTGAAAAATTTGCATACTGAGTGCTGACTTTTTCTACTTAATTATACATTAAAAGTGTCAAATGTGCTTGCTGCGTGGCATTATCTGTGCCAGAAAGGTTTGTGGCTGGACTGCGATGGTATTAATCATTAAGAGCTCCCAAGTGCTCCTGGGTAATATCTGGGGAGTAGAGTGGCTCTTATTTTAACCCTAGGGAGCAAGAAGTGTTTCTGTAAAATGACCCAAAGCAAAAACAAAATAAATGACCTAAAACATCCGGTCTACTGCAATGCTTTGCTCTTTCAGTGGAAATATGCTCTGGGAGGAAAAAAAAAAAACACTGTTAACTATTAGCCCCCTGCATGTTGAAAATGAAGAGGCAGGTCCTCAGAATGGTGATGTTTTTTCTGAATGGGCAACAAGATATTTCAGTTAAATGTATATTGATGTCTTAGTAGCAGACAAACCAAAGCTTGTAGGTATCACCTTTATACTGATTTACACTGTTTGAGGTTTTCTCTTTTTTTTTTTTCCACATTTAGTTAAAACTCAACCAGGAATTAACATCTTCCTCCATAAAATCCATAATTTATGTGAAATAGCTTAAGAAATAGTCAACTGTTTCTTAAACAAAAGGTTAGGAAAGAATGTGGCTCTGGGTACATGTCATTCCCCAACAGGAAAATAAAAGGACGGAGTGCATGTAGCATCACACTGCTAGTCTGTTGGTAAGTATCTATAATCCAATACATGTATTTCTGCAGCATATTAGCTGTGAGTCTGACAATTCTTAGGTGCACTTCCACATTCAGATAAACAGCTGGTTTTGAGCAGCTTGAACTACTTATAAGCGGTAACTTTCAGAAATACTCTTCCTTTCCTAACTGTTGTGCTCGTCAATTGACTCTTTCTGAGACCTCATGAAGATGCTTGATTTCAGGAAAAATTCAATCCATTATGCCTGTCACGTTTTCTTTCTATTTCATATGCCTACTTAGGACCTGGACCAAAACTAACATTTGTGACCAGCCTAAGTTTTTCAGCTGTCCTTTAATTCCTATATTTGACAACCAGTGCACAAATGGTTTGTTGGTGACCCACCAAAGCAAAAGCAAAGACTTAAGAGCTGTAGTATACGTTAATCAGTGTTTCCAGAGCCATGTTAGATACTTTGTTTTCAAAAATTCCTAGTTGCATGAGAGATTTTAGTGGTATTACATAAACTGGCATGATTTACAAAACAGCCTAAGCATACTTCAAGACCTGGATCCTCCTGAGGTAATACCAAAAATAAAATTTTCAGTGAGAAACCTCAAAAATATATAAGCATATCTTCTATCAGCTAGCAAACACAGGTTCAAACTCACACTATTGCTGTTTTCAAGGATTAATTTCCCCTTTCTGCTCTCCTTTCTTATCATCCCTTAACAAAATCAACCTAAACTGGAAAGTCAAGTTGTATCTTGGAGTGAGTAAGAGAAGAAAAGGGTAACCTGCAGCCAGCATGAGACATGAACCCTGAATGAGTCTGCTGTGGACATCTGATCATTCTGTTTTCCTTTCCTGTAGTTGAACAGGTTCTTTTCAGAGGCTGTAATACTGATGAAGAGACTGTCATTACTCTGTCCAGCTGCAAACCTTGCCCAGTTTATGTAGATTATTCACCTAAATAAGCAGAACTTTATTCCTGTCTTATCTCTGACTTTGGTTTTTTCTCTCTAGCACACACATATGCACACACTATGTCAGTAGCAGCATTTTTAGACACTCACAGACACATCTGCTTTCCCCATTCCCGCCATTCTTGGATGCTAAGGGTATGAAAGATCATGAAAAGACATCTAATTTTAAGCAGAATACATCTGTTTCATGGGAAAAGAAATAGCAATAAGGTAAAGGCTCATTCGTGACCTGACATTAGAAAGAAAACCAACAAAGAACTACAGAAGTTATCATTGCCTCATAGCCCAGTTCCTGCTCAGTGAATCAGGGGTAAGAAGCAGAGACACAGCACTTCAGAGGACCAGAAGAATAAGTACTCAGATATCTTAGTCTCACATAGGCACAAGATTAATTCCTGTGTTTGCCTTGTGTGCAATTCAGCTCCATTTCTTGTAAGGCTGGAGAAGCTTCACAGTGAAGCATTTGACTTTCTGTATGCTCTATGTAGTTTTGGCCTCTCCAGGACCACATCAAAAGCACCATGTAAAAATAATACAGTCCTTGACACTTCTGTGCTCTGTACACCATGGCTTCTAAAGACAAAACAATGGACATAGCCGGTGGTGCTCACAGACGTAAATCATACGGTAATTTCATTTGCAAGGAGTCTCTGGAGGCCACCTGGTCTAATCCCCTGCTCAAACCAGGCCCAGTTCTGAAGACTCATGAGATTCTCAGGACCCTACCCACTGCAGCTTTGAGTACTTCCAAGGGTGTGAAGCATACTGCCCTCCCTGAGCAATGTGCAGTGTGACTCCTCACGCCTTAAGGATTATTTCATGCAATTTTCATCCCTTTTGGCTGAAGCTAAGTAAAATAACTAAACATGTATCTACCCTTATGACACTGTTCAGAAATTGTGTAAAAACTGGTTAAAGGCTGATGACGTATCTGACATACTGATGATGAGAGTACATAATGTGCTTGTTAGTCTTTCACTTCTCAATCATGATTACAGCTGTGATACATGCCTTCACCACAAACCCAGCCATCAGCAGTGACCAATACGTGATTCATGTGGCCTCTTTACAGGGAGTAGTGCTCACCATTTCTGTGTGCTTCCCAGATGATGCCCATGGCTGCTGCAAAGGCAGAAGCACCTCATGTTCCAGGGTTATTAATTGAAAGTCTGCTGCTCTTGGTCTTATTTTAGGTAAGAGAGCACAACACAACTGAACTAGTGGAGGAACACTCAGCTTTGGAATTTGATTTGACTTTAATACAGAAATTGGCTTTAATAGCAATAAAAAATTGCTCTTGATATGCCATTTTTAATTATGGGTGTTTCGATATACAAAGCACAATTTCTTACTCCGTAAGAGCAAGGGTTAAAAAACTATCTACTTTGCATTCTATACACCAATCATGCCTGCATTCGTGTCAGAACCCAAACTTACTGTGTTTAATATTCAAGTTAATTTTCAAATTTTTGTCCATTAACATAATACATGCCATTTTGCAAGCCTGGTCAGAGAAATCTGTAACTAAATAATTTTCAAGTTTCCTTCATATCCAATGCAGTGTGAAATTATTTCTCCACTCTGTTCTTCATAGAAGAGAAATGCACAATTTACATGATTTTGTTGTAAAATGTATTACAGACTTCAAAACTTACTATATGTGTATGCACAACCATAATAACTAATCCTAAATGACCATTTAATTGTCTAATATAAGTTATACTTGATAGGCTATTACTACATAAGCGTTCAAAACTTGCAAGACAAGAAATGTATGAATGCTAAAATGAGTTTCTATAAAAGCCTTCTCCTTCTATCCCATGGTCCTGCAATATAAACCTTCTTATCCCAAATCCTCTTGTGAGTATACCCATTGTGAGAAGCATAATGAAAGAAGCTAAGAATTTACACTTGGCCTAATTCATAAGTATTTTTTATTTACACAAGAATTTCTAATAAAAATCTACTGTGAAAATCAAATATGGAGAGCCTGAGAAATCCATGCAGCAAAACTGGGAGTCACCCAATCACATACGTAGTGGATTAGAAACCCTAAACTCAGATGGATTAATCCAACTGTTCCCTGGGTTCAGAGAACCCTTTCTGGCATGCAGAGACACTGCTACAAACAAACCTGGCTATGTATGGAAACTGATAAAAAAATCTTCTATTTTTACTGAATTAGCTTTGAGATCTCAGGAAGTTCTAAATTAAAGAGGTAGATTACTGATGATGGTATGTATGCAAGTGTATAAAATAAACTAATCTCATACTCTAAATAGAAGTCTCTAAACTATGAACTTATATCTATTTATACCAATGATGATTTCGAAATTCTGTTTAACTTCTAAGATAGGAAAATGAATTTCACACATAAAAAGTCCAAACTATACTACAGAAAATAGCATCATAAGGTATTAATTACTAAAACCACTAAAAAATTGTGCTCAAGTGAACAGATATTAAGATTTTAAATTTCTGGACATTCCATTTTCAAAAACAATTAAGCCTATTTTTTCATATATATTTATAGCAGATCATATTTCTTTTATTTTGAATAACAAGATTATAATGAATTCAAGTTACCACTGCAAGCTTAAAATAAATATAAAGGAAGGTATTTTTTTATCACACTGGCATATGGATAACCACAGCAGACGTTAACATTTGTGTATGCTATTTCAGGTATGCACTTTACTGAGCTCAGATACAGTTTACAGCAAAATATAATGAAAGTCTATTCACAATAATATGCACACAGAGTGATTTTCAAATTAAAAAATATTCCCAGATCCAGATCCTGCTCCATAGTTAAGATCTAGATTAATTAAAGAACTTCAGTAATTCTACCATACTGTTACACAAGTCTTTAAACTGATAAGCGTATTGTATGATGCACTTCTGTAGAGCTACTCACAATAGTAAGCTTTCTTAAGAGCATTAAATTTCTTGTCAGTTGAGTACTTTTAATGAATATACTTTTGAGTTTTGTCACCATTTTAATGACTCAACTAACAGAAAGTCACTTCCCTCACTTTTGCATACCAGTATATTACAAAGATGTCCAGAGAAATAATCTTGCCAGTTGTTTCTAAAAAGCCCTCAAAAATAAAAGCCCTGGAATAAGTATAAGAGTTTGACAGAAATTTATTTTCTTCTGAAATACGTAAGTCAGCGCACTTCCTGATTTTCCACAAACAGCCGTCTCAAAAAAATTTAGTTCTGATTGTCAATTAGGCACACAATATCTTGTCTTTTTTTTGAAAAGCATTTGTGTCTGAAAATCAAAATACTATCTAAAACAAAAATCAGTTCATGAATATTTTGGAACATGTTTAGCAAACATTAAAGTAGTTGAATTATTTCCAGTTTCTCCTAAAGATTAAATAATAAGAAATACAATCTGATACTTTTTCACACCTATTTGAAATGTTCAGTTTCTATGATTTTATCTGTTTAGCTGTTTTCTTACAACTTTATTCAAAAGTGAATTGTGACATAAATTCCTCCTGTTTTGATTTCTAAGCAGTATGTTTCATCGTTGGAGGCCTGCTTTCTGAAACATTAAGCACTAACAGATATTTCTCACCTTGTGTAATCAAATGTTACATGGAACCAGCTTCTGAGTCTTTATACTACCTCTTCAGACATGGTAAACATCACTCTGCACTTTATTAGCAGAACTTCATGTATTTCCACTTGTTATAAATTATATCCATCAACAAAATGACAAACTCATAGATACCCTGTATAAAAGTATTATGGCAAAATTTTGAAAGGATAGTTGTGACAAAGACATGAATTCTTCTGAAAAACAGGTTCAGGCACATATGTTTCATTCCAAGGGTACAAATCCCCTGCAAGGTCTCTCTACAGTCCTTGGCAAAGCACTTTTGAAGGAGTCAAATGTCCTCCATGACTACTTATTAATGTTTGCACCTGTAGGGTACCACGAAGGGCAGGAGATGGTGGCAATGTGTGGGCAAGCAGCTCAGGACACATCTTGGCAGAAGATGTAGCAAGATAAGCCTAAGACTGCCAAGGGTGTCTGTTAAGCATCAGGATTAAATATCATACCTTTTAGACACAGCAAGGTAAAATACAGTTCAGGTAAAATAAAGAAAAAAAAACAAAAAAGCAAATATGAAGAACAAAGATGCCTCAATACTGTAGTTGCTTGCAGGGTTAAGGAGAATGCTGAATTCCAAGGTCTGTAAGACACGTACAGTTGTGTCTTCTTAAGGTATATATCTCCAAAAGCAGGACTGACATGAGGATGGCTGCTATATCTTACTCTGCTTTAGGAGGATGATCCTTTATCTGGCTTTCATTCAACTATCCTGCCAAAAAAAAGTAGCAATATGAAATGGAGGAAAACAACTATTTTACCAAAGTTACTTTTGCATAACTTGTTGGTTTAAAACAAACCGATAAATAAAGATTATACAATCAGTATAAACAGCACACTGAATAACGTTTTTCTCTATTGCAGGTAGGGGAGGAATGGAAGGATTTTTAAGTACTGTCTAAGAAAGAAAGCTTCACAAAAAGAGTTAAATCCTGTTTCCTTTGCTAAAAGGAATTATCCTCCTGACAATAGAATTACTTATGGATAGATTTTTTTACAGTGAAAGGAAATTACACAAGTTTTAAGCACCAAACATGTTCCTCCTTAGTCTGCAAAACAATGGCAAGTGGACTTCCATGCAAGGGTAGAATCTAGCCTTGGAAAACCCCTCACAACTTCTCTGGATTAAGATCCATGAAGGAAGGGGTTAAAACTTGATTATGCAAGGAAAAAGGGACCAGCAAAACCCACAGAAAGAAAACAAACAAAAAAATGTCTGAAGGAATTCTCTTCACCTTTTAAAGTGGCACTTGAATAATCTTGGTTAAGGCTTCTACCATCATAGTTTTTACAATTAATCAAATTGTAATTAATCAGATGCAGTTAGACCAGTTGTATTGTTCTCAACTAGGTGAAATCGTGCTTAGGAAAATAAAAAATCACTTTGAATTGTCAATTTTTGAATAAAGCATGATATTATGTTATTAGGCCATAAGATCACTGTCTCATTTTTAAACTGCATAGTTAAAAGAAGGCTATTAAAACTCTATTTGTATATTTGGGCAACTGGGCCAGTTTTGTAAGGTATTCTCACCCTTTTTATTTCAGCAGCAAGCTCAACCAAAGACTGGAGATATTTTGCTTTTGCTCAAAATGTTGTGTGTTTCCCTGACTGTACATGAGGGGAATTAACATTCTTTTAAACTCTCATTGTATACAAAGATCTCACCCTCAACAAAGTTTCAGTTCTAGTAGCAAAAGAAAATAGAACAAAAAAAACGCAATACCCAACAAATCAAATAAAAATCCAAATCAACAAACCAACCAACCCAAACAAAACAAAAAAAGACAAAAACATCAAACCCCAAATCAACTAAATTGTCACACCATGTTTTAACTCAAAGAACTTCAAAAACATAATCTGTAATATTCAGAAATTTCATTACTTTTGGAGAATTCATGCCTTAAAAATGAGACACTTTTCCAAGATTTCTTCCATGCTCATATATCATGGCAATTCTCACTGGAACACTATTTGGGGATGCTACACTTTTTTTGAAGACCTGTTTTATCATCCTGTGTTTTAAGATTTTCAAGTCCTTGAAACTGAATGTTAAAGAATAGAAGGAGTTCTCCCCCATGAAATTGGCCTTCTACACCTCAGCTATCCTTTGACATGCTCAAAAACATTGTTTGCTTTTGCCTTGTGATTTCTGCTTGAGGCCACCTGGCTCAGAAGTTTTATTCCCCATGAATGTCACATCAGATCAGTCTTCACCTAGCCATTAAAGGACATTTTGATACTACAATCCATTAACATGATTTTTGTACCTGAGATTTTCTTTTCGGAGTCGTCTTTTTCTTACCACTATTACAATCTTTTTATTCTCCTGGGGAAGAGCAAGGTTACAAAGGTACAGTTCACTACAGGTAGCACCTACCTCAAATGTTTTCATCTACAAGGTGAATTTATTGGTTCTTTTTCAATACTGAACTGAAGTAATAATAATATTGAGAATACTCATTTTTAACAATGTTCACTTATGGGAGACGATATGAGGGAAGTCCTAAGGAATTAAAAAGAACTAAATCAAAAGCAGTCCAGTAGTAAATCAGGTTTAAAATCTCCCCTCCACCTTTCTTTTTTTTCTTTTTCTTTTTCATTTAATTCAATTGAATTTAATTTATAGAGCTATGCATCAGCCTTGGAGGTTTTTACATTCAAATTTTTCTGCTCTCTATTTCAGCAAGTGTATATATATATATATATATGAACATGGTATATAAATAACATTATATATGCGAAGATTGAATATTATATAGAAAGAAGTGGACTTGTACTTTACCAAGACAACAACAGAAGACTCAGTACAGCAGACACACTTATATCAACTGATCATAGGTAGTGATGTTGAAGTGACACGGATTTCAGAATGGATCAGCAATGCTCAAACACATCGAAAGTCTGCAGAAGTCTCATCAGACCATGGTAAAATATGTGCTGCTACATTTTCCTATTGTATTAATTAATATTAACAGAACAATGATGTGTCTATTTGCAATGAATCCTGCTTTTATTTGATTTTATGGGTACACAGATGGAGACAACAGAAGCAGTAGGAGAGCTGATGTTATCATAAAAGACTAATGGATAACTTTCTGTCTTCAATTAAAAGTAACAAAAACCATTGGATTGGGAAGAAATACATTTTACAAGCTTTTAAACGAAATAATGAACTTAATTTCTTTAACTGTGGACTTTCAAAATTTTACTCACTTTTTCCAAAGATATTTTAAGCCCTACTGTCAGCCAAAACCCAGCTTAGACAAACCGACAGTTTCACTTGATTTATTTGTAGCATGTTTTCATGCAATATCAACATTTAATATGCCTCAGCATTTTCAGCTCCGTTCTGAGATACTTAACATGTTCAGATTCCAAAGAGAAGTTAGGGTCTGCAAGCACACTTAAGCTGAGGTCAAAAAAATTTTGTTCTCAGGAATCTCTGTTAACTAAAACTGCTATGTTTCAGAGAGATCTGAAATTAGCACAATTCATGTTCAGACAGCCTTTCCAAATGTCTTCTCCAGATAATTCAGCTAAACTGTCATAGTTTTTTTAAAAAGTATTTCAGAGTTGGTACAGAATGAGATCATTGTTAGAAACCTCTCTAATATACATGTGCATTCATATGCATTTTTCCCCAAGGTGGTTCACACAGCTAGCTGTGGAATACATTTAGTAGACTATTATACATAGGGCTGTCTTTCTGTCATAATCTTTCCTTACACAGGACAATTTGTGGGACTCCATGATATGCAGCTAGCAGTGCCTCTGCTCAAATGAAGTGATACGGAATTTCTATTATGCATGTGCCTTGGAAACCTAGAAGCTCACCATAAAGATTTTATTCACACAGCAGATTGTTGTTAGATAGTTTCAGACAATTTTAGATTTGAATGGACATGGCAGGATCTGACAGCATAAAAAGAAATACCAAGAGAAAGAAGCATGTAGAACCAAATGATATATGATACAACCTAGAAAGCAATAAAGAAAGCTGGATGTTAAGGTACTCTTGTAAACAACTATCTTTCAAGGAATTCAGGTTTCTTTTCCTTAACACTTTTAAAATATTCAGCATGCATTACATAGGGAATAGATAGATGCACAGATAGATACATACGCATACACACTCTTGTACACAGATGCTGTGCTTGTCAAAATCCTTTCTTGTCTCATAATCTTTCTAGGATCACTTTTAAAAAATTCTGTCTAAGCTGCAAACACAGGATATGCAAATCTGCATATCAACCAAAAGCACACACACAATTTGCACTTCTCCCAAAGTTTCCTTTCCTGCAACTAGATGTACAGCTTTGTACGTGCATTGAAGGAGGAAGTAGTATATTATTTTTAATGCAGACATAGACTCTCTATTTCTCACCATATTTAATATTTAATTTTTAGTATCAAGAGAGTAGATGTTTATATATATATATACACACACATA
>VXBU01019610.1:16360-27592 GCA_013400315.1 Bombycilla garrulus | reverse complement strand
GAGCACACAAGTCTCTGGGATCGTTCAGTGAGGATCAACTGGATTGATTGATCCAGGATTTGGTTTGCAAATGCAATTATCCCAAATATATCTGTATATACACACACACACACACATATATATATATATATATATACATATCTGAAATCCTGCTCACTGCAAATGGTAAGAAAGGGAGGAGAGTATGTCAGAGAAGCTTTTTTTCTTTTAAGTAAAGGGGCAGAACAGTGGTGGCTGAAAATTTTCTGCATATGAGAAGGGGGACAAAAAAAAGATTCTTTTTTTTTAGGGGAAGTTGTACTTAATTATGTTTGTGGATAGACACATCAGTGTCAGAATTACACCATACAGCCAATCTTTCATCCTGGACAAAAGAAGAGAAAGGACTGGATGTAATATACGTAACTTAAGCAAACTACATTTTTATTAATTGAAATAGTCTGGAAACAAACCATCAACTACATATACCTATATTATATTCTGCCTCAGGTTCCCCACCTCCTCATAGCTCACATCAGCCCTCCTACAGTGACAAGCACTTGCTCTTGCACCAGCTAATGGAACCTCCAGCTCCTTCTCTTCCTCTCCTTTGATTACATAACCTCTCGACTCTTTTCTTAACTCTGCTTTAGCAAGAAACTGAAAAAATTATACAATAAGTATACTAATTATTTTTGGCAATCAGTAATTCAATTATTTTATACTCTCCCTAACCCCCTATTTTTACTGTCTAGAGAAGACAACAAGGGGCCACACAGGAGAAGATCCATTTTTCCTTACAGAAGCACTTACTGTTTTTGTGTGTTTGTAGAGAAGGAATCTCAAACCCATGAAAAAATAAACCATTGTGGGCAACATGATATAGATGTGACCTAGATTAGTGTTTATATGAGAAAAAAATAACTATAATAACGAACCAAATCCTTCCAAAAAAATAGAAGACCAGGAGAAAATAAAAGAAAATTACACAGAAGGAAAAATAAACAGAAAGCAGGGGAAAACACGTCTTTTTTAGTTTTTACTCCCAGAATTGCTCTGGAAAGTGTTAACTGCTCTCCATAAGCTCATACCTCTGTGTAAGACAATATATCATCAATAACAACTCAACCATTTCCTACATTTTCTTGTAAATCTGAACAAGAACACCATTTCCTGCATATCTTTCTTCCAAGTATTTTAAAAGAGTGAGGTGTCATAGTTTGACATTGGCTAAATGCCAGGTACCCATGAAAGTTATTCACTTACCTTCTTTTGATACAGTTGAGAAGAGGAGGGAGGAAAAAAAATTTAACAAAGGGCCCGTGAGTTGAGATAAGGACTGGGAAAAAAACATTCTTAGGGAAAACCAGGTTTGAATTTAAAGGTATAAAGTAAATTTATTATTAACAGACTCAGAGGAGAATAGTGAGAAGTAAAGTAAGCCTTTAAAACATATTTTTTCCCCCCAGCCCCTCTCTTTTTCTCACTGATAGTGCAGGGAGAAAGGGCATGGGGATTTTGGTCAGTTCATCATTTGAGATTTTCTGTTTGCTCAGGGAGAGGAGTCTTTTCTCTGTTGTGCTGTGTGGTCCCTTCCATGACCAAACAGTCTTCCCCAGATCGTTGTGGCATGGGCCTCTTGTTCACAGGGTGCAGTCTTTTAAGGATACGCTGCTCTCGTTTGTAAGTAAGGGCATTTTCTCTCTATTTCTAGAAGGTACTCTGTCTCTCCATTTGGGTCTTCCACTGGATCACAGCTTTGTCCAGCATCCACCTGCTCCAGCATGAGCAGTTTTCCCACAGGCTGTGAGTGAATCTCTGCATCCCCTGTGGACTTCATGAATTACAAGGGGAGAGTTTGTTTTACCATAGTCCTCATCACATTTTGCAGAGGAATCTTGGCTCTGGTGCCTGGAGCCCCTCCTTCCCCTCCTTCCTCTCCACTGACTTTGGTGTTACCATGTTATTCTCCCTCACATGTCCTCACTATCTCTTCCTCTCTGACTAGACGAGAAACTGGGGTTTAGGTTCCACTTGCAAAATGTTTCACTAATTCAAAGTTTCCTGCAGGATCCTGCAATGCTGAGAGACTGACTTCATCCAGATTCTGCACTGGGGAGTCGCCCACCATGTTGTCGCCATTGGCCAGGCGGCACTGCCATGTGGGCCATGGTGGCTGCTGCAGCGCTAGTGGTATTTACTGCCTCTCTTTGTGCAGGGCACTAGGCAGTGGAGGCTGCTGCCATCCCTGCGCTTCTGCCCCTGGCATGACTGGCTAGGGGCAGCTACACCTGGAGAAAAAAAATGTGCCTGCACTGTTTTGATTCTCTTCTTAAATGTGTGATCACTGATACATTAACAACCTCTCTGACTGGGCCTGCAGCATGTCCATCTTAAGAGCCATCAGAGACTGGGTCTGTCAGTAATGGTGAGAGCTTTTCACAGAACTATCCTTGCTCTNCAAAAAAAAAAAAAAAAAATCAGGGTCTCCTCAACACAGGGGGTCACAATATAGTACACAAAAATTAATACAGACATGTAAAAGTTTGATTAAAGAGAAAGTCTCATGGTGTGGTAACCTGCAGTAGAAGGGTAATGGAAATGATGATGCAAAAAGGCCTTTATAGTGGCTTCTTCATCTGTTTGGATGAAGTTTGATGATTAAACACAGTGAAGATATGCTTTCATATGTCTGTTTGCTGGCTTACATGCATAAATATGCTATACAATTCGTGGACATCCATGAACAAAAGGACAAGGATGGATCTCAAACATCACCTTAGAATAAATATGCTTACCCTTTATTTGTTTTAGTCATGGATATTACTATGAGTGAATTTTTGAGTGAGTAATCTCAAGTACCTTTCTAAGGTTATGTCGCAGAATGGCTAACTATATCTATAAAAGCCTTGTGTAATCTTCTTTCTGATTCACACACAGGACCTACAGGAGTGTAGAGCAGGCCCTTTGGTAATAGTTGCTAAGATATCTATACTTATGAAATCCACATTCTTCCTTTTCTGCATTCACTCTCCAGGTTTTTAATCTGTCACTGAAATGAGCAAAAATATTCTTTGATATTTGATTGTCTGAGAAAATGTATGGACTTGATAACAGGAGTACTCCTGACTGAAGAAATCTGGGGAATACTTTGACAGCAGGTAATTGTTCTAGGTTACAATGTAAAATATGCCAGAAGGTCTGTATTCTTTCTCCATCTTCATGAACTGTTAAAACCAGGAGGGGCAGTGTTTTCCTTGCCTCCTCCCCCAGACTATCTCCTGTTAATGGGCCATCAGTGCCTTGCCCATGAGTCATAGATAACTCCCTCCGGGAGCCATTTGTGTTTAATGGGCAATCAAGGACCCACCACATGACTCATACAATGACATCAGCCCATTGTGAGATGCTCCGCCCAGGGGGAGGAGCCAAGCATTCCCACCTGGATATAATGTGGGGATTGGGACAGAACAAGCACTGGTTTCCAGAGGACAAGAGCTACCAGACCTGTCTACAGGATCACCACTTCAGCAAGACCACCTCATCTGGACTGCTGCCACCACCCTAACTAGCAGGGTATCAGGTTGTATTCTGATTCTGTCAGTGGTTGTTTTTCCTTTGTACTACTGCATGTATCTTACTTCTTCCTATTAAATTGTATTTCTGACTTGGAGTCTCACTAGTTTTGCTTTCAAACCAGCACAGTAATCTAAATAATTCTCCAGTTGTATCATCCTGATTATTAAAGGGAATCCAACCTCCAAAGTCAGGCCTCCAAGCCTTTGCCCTTCTGGTTGTGTATCTGAGAAGAAATTATGGTAATCTTAAAATCCTATTGATGCTGAAAGGCATTTCATCAACTGCAAAAATTAAGAGTGAGATGCAGAGGATGTTTTTCTATTTAGAGGAACTGCTGCTTATATGAATAGACTTCATGTGGTGACTCTTTTGAAGCTGAGGACTTCAAAGCAGATCACTGACTTCCAGTGGGATAATCACTTAATGCAATAGTGGGTAGATGGAATTATTACCATGCAGTCAAGGTAGATTTATCCCTTCTCCCCTCCTTAAAAAAAAAAAAATAAAAATAAAAAAGAAGACAGAAAAAAGGAAAAAGTGAAGCTTTTGGATTCTTTGTCCCCATAGTTTAAAGTTGATGATAGTGGAGTACTAATACCACATGAGGCTTAAACTAAAAGTTATAGTGGGTAAAAAAACCCCAAAAATCTAAGACATATAAGAAAAGTCACTAGCTTCAATTATTAGAATTATAATTATGTTTGTTAAAATAACAATTTTTGATTTTTCACCACAAAAAGCTTTACATTGAAAATACTGCCAGCTATCTTTGTAAATGAAATCAGACCAAAGCGCTAATATACTCTCCTAATCAACAAATAGAACATTTTTTGTAAAGTTTTTTTTATGGATATATGCATGTAGGTGGCATCATGACCAAAAAAGAAAGTTGCTGTATAGGAAACAAGCTTCCTTAGCTCTTAGAAGGTTGAAGTAGCTTATTAGCAAATCTAATTTTCTACATTTTCATGCAATATTGGGCATGATTTCTAGCAATTTTTAACTCTACTGGCTTGAGTTTGAACCAGAAGTATCTTTGTCTCTCAAGTCTTAGAAGGAAAGTACACAAGTTAATTGGGAGGACTTGGGATCCTCAGCTAATGTGTCAGGCTATTCCTGTTAGAGGGGGATCAGGTTGTCGCCAAGCTTGTTAACATGCAGTACCTCTATTTGGGAAGAAATATTTCTGATGATGGGGAAAAAAAGGCAAATTTTCTTGGTATTTTTCCTATTCCTTCTTTTTAAAAGGTATGAGGAAGCATGAAAGCCCAGTGATCTGATCTTACCTCATTATGAGACTTCATTTGCTGAATAGAACTGAGATTAACCAAGAATCTAATGTCACATATGCCATTGTTAAGACTGTAGCAAGTGCTTGGCAAGCCTTGGTTGAGATGCATCAAGAGTACAAAACAGTGTGTACACGTGGCTGCGTGTGGGTGGCTGGACTGAAAACAGGATTTCAAAAGTCACTCACGCATATAAATTTATATACACACTTCTCTACTAAGCATGTCAAAGGGAAGATTTCCAGGAGCAAACATTGTTCATAGACTAAATGTATATATTGTGAGTCTACCACCTGCATAGATAAAATTCTACAGCCATCCCACTCAAGCAATGCCTCACAAAGCTTACATTTTTTACACAGAGAATCAAACTTCTTTTTGAAATTGCTGAGAATAAGGGAGGCAAATCATCCACTTCACTCTTTTTGGATAGTTATATGTCACTATTCTTCATCTTACATCCATATTCTTTGCTAATAAAACACACAAAACTAGGAATTAATGCAGGCTAAATATTTCAGAAAATTAGCCAGATGCTAGTTGTTTGTACCTTCTAAAGACTTAAGAGACACAACTCTTGAAAATTTGAGATTAAGGGTCCAGAACCTGCTGGCATTTCTTTCTTAATGTTCTACATAGTGTAAAATAGGAAAAAAATTATAACAGTTAGAGTTAATATATTAAATAATTATTTAACATATTTTTCTCAACTTTTTCAACCAGCTGATATTCAAAAGTTTTTAGAACATTACTTTGAAAATTATGTTCCCCTTCCTACAAACTGACATTCCCAAACTGCAATGTGCATTTTCTCCTATATCACAAATGACGATATGTTGCAAATTACATTTCATATCCTCTTTCCATGCTGTCTCATTCTACTAAAAGACTGCATTTTTTTCTAATAGCTCTGTCCCAGATGCAGGAAAATCCTTTCCCCCTAGTTATTTCTTTGCTGTAGTTTAAAGCCAGCTGGAAATTAAGCCCATGCAGCTGCTCCCTTTCCACCCACTCTCTCTGGTGAGAGGGAGAGAAAGGCAGAGATTCTTAGTTGAGATAGGAATAATTTACTGGAAAGCAACAATAAGAAAACTAACAGTAACAGCAGCAATATTAAGAACAACAGCATATTAAAAAGGGTGATCACATACAAAACATGTACATTGAATCTGTGGAACTCATCCACTGCTCTATTCACCACCTGCTCCTCCAGGGAAAGGAAGAAAATGGCCATCACTTCTCCATGTGAGGCCTTCTTCTTCCACTGAAAGTCACACTTCAGAAGTGAGAATTCTTTACTTCAGCTCCTAGGAATGACACCATGGTACAGAATAAAAACCTGGGGTGCCCATAGGGCCCCAAGCTCCATGCCCCTCACAGCAACTGCAAGAAAATTTACTCTGTCCTTGGCTGAAACTAGAACATCCTTCTCTCTTCTCAGGTAAAATGCTTACAGACCATTGACAAACCTTAGGAAGCATTCTTGATCCTTGCAGTAGCTGTATCCCAAAGACTTGTGGTTACATGTTTTCAAATTAAATGCAGTTAAAATTTCACTCTACTGACTACTGAGGACTGGGTTTGCTTAGCTTTTATATTTCTGTGTAACATTAAGATAGCTCCTGTTGATTTATCATCCTGTGTGCTATAAAGAAACAAAATTTTAAAAAGTGTTTTCACTAAGCAGCATTGTGAGTAAAAATAATTGCATAGCAGAAAATACTGAAGAATACATATAGTAGTATCATTCATGGCTAATGAGTTAAAAGGATATCACAGTGCATTTATAAATCACTACACTGTGTTGCAAAGTTTATTTAAATTCATTGTGTCTCATTATAATTGAGCTATGCACCTTTAGGTCTGAGTTGATTAGGAATGCTCTAGCTCAGAATAGCTTTTAATTCAGAGAAACATGATTTGACCTTTACCATCATCCTGTGTGAAACACACTATAGTTTAGACATTAATAATGATACTACCTCTTTCTTGTACTGGTAAGATGCCACTTTAAAAAATTGTATTATTAGTTAAGAGGCTCAGGACAATTTATCAAAACCAAATTATCCTTCTGTGTATAACTGCAGTACTTAATTCCAAGTTCTTCATATCTTATAACTATTACCTACCCTTTAAAAATGCTAAAAACTAAAACATAATAGTGTCATGTCAGAGTAATAAGTCACATACACATACTTACAGACTCCCCACAGACTTATGCCAATCCCAGCTTAGGGATCAGAGCAACATGATGTACATTATACAGGATATGCTATCTCTTTTGTTTGACCTTTGTCTTCATATTTAACTGTAACATTTCCTTAAACCACTTTCTGGTAACTCTGCAGTTTCCACTAACAGCTCTTCTCTGCTTTTTTGTCATTATTGCTCAGTTTCAGGCTAATATTACAAGGATGACCAAAAAAAGAAGTGTACAGCCTGAACCCACCAATCAGTCCTGTAGGAGCTGGACAACCACATTAGCCTGAGAGAATTTAAATTTCACACACTAGGGCTGCCTTGCCATCCATGACCCCAGGGATCAGAGTGGCTTTTTGGTGCCCCCAGCCCTCCTCTAATAATAATAATATTTACTGGACAAATCTTTTCTTTAGGTTATATTTGGATGATTTACAGTTTCCAGCCTTTAAAGCCTCAGTTCTGGTTTGCATGGCCTTTCTTCCCAAAATGAGTGTTTTGTTTTCAGTGTTGTTACTATGTTCAGTTTTGGGCATCTCATAACATGGTGAGCATCTAATTCCAGATTTTTCCAGAGAAGGGCAACAGAGCTGAGGGTCTAGAGCACTAGTTTGTTGAGAATCTGAGCATTTAACCTGGAGAAAAGACCTTATTGCTCTCTACAACTACATGAAAGGAGGTTATAGCCAGGTGGGGGTGGGCCTATTCTCTCAAGTAACAAGGTATAGGACAAAACAAAAAGATTCCGAGGGAGGTTTAGATTGGGTATTAGGGAATATTTCTTCCTAGACAGGGTGGTCAAGCACTGGAAAAGATTGCTTGGGGCAGTGGTTGAATCACTATCCCTGGAGAGTCTTTTAAAACTCCAGGTAGATGTGACACTTGGGACACTGTTTAGTGATTATAGGATTCTATTTTTAGGGGCTGTCCAGACTTCAGTAACTTTCTGATTTCAAATCTACATAAGATTTATAAAGATTAATTTGGTTAAAGAGGTAAGGGTTTGCATCTGTGACACAACTCTGTTTCTGATCCTGACATCAATAAGAATATTCTAAGCATAAATGAAATTCATGTAACAGGCATCAATGAATTTAATATTTCTAAATAAGAGTGATTAAGAATATATGTCATCAAACTACTTCAACTTACTCATGAAACAAAAGACCTTGAATAAATTTATCTGTTCACACTTATCTGTATAAGAGGAAATCAAGTTCATATTGACCTTAGTTAACATCTTAAATAATCTAATCCTTTCCCTCAGCTGTAGCTGTAGGTTAATGTCCCAGTTTAGCAGACCGAGATCAACACAACTGGGTCAATTTCAATTCCCTAAGCTAAGCTGAGGGAAACATAGCTTGTATCAAAACAAAAAAATATGGGTTTTTTTAAGTTGAGATTTAGTAATTGCTGACCTAGTCTCAGTTTTCCTGCTTATAAAGTTTTTCTTCCCAAGGGACTAGTGCTTCCTGAATACTCAATAGAAAACACGTAAAAATATGTTTTAGTTTCCAAAACTAAAGAAAATGTTTTTCATGGCTTGTGCTGTGTTCTGCCTGGTTGTGATGAAGAAGAATGCATTAGTGGTGGTGTGAGCCAGGAAAACAAGATCAGCTTAATATGCTGCTTAGTTCTGAAAAGTGTATGCAAGAATAAACTGCATTTCCAACCTAAGTATCTGACTACAGATCCTCTCCGTCTTCCGGCATTATCTGTTTCATCATTCAGAGGATCCAAGGAAGGAAAAGTAAGCATTGAGCAAGCTCTGAAGCATAGACAGAACAAAGAGAAGAAAATTACAAAGAAGTTTGACCCAATAATTATCCACACAGATTCAAATGACAAACACTATTAAAACAGTTCCTGAAGGCCTGGAGCTTTCTGAAGAAAATATAAAGGCATTTCTCCCTGGAAAACATTATCTTTCATCTTTGCATTCTTTAGAAAACCAGGTCTTTTCAAGTTTTCTGGCTAAGATGTTACTGTGTGATGTATCATGTGTTATATCTAAATGCATCTGTCATGAAGCTTTGAGTTGACACATGTTCCTATTTATACCTGTTCACTCAAGCAGTATTCACTTCCACACAAGATGGTTAATACTGTATCAAGTTCTAGCACAGATATTCCATGTGTGAATTTTTGTTATAATAGCCATATTCAAGACAAAGCTTTCCAGGTAAATATAGGGTATAAAAATAGGTTAGATTGTGCCAAAGTGTGCATTGCAAATAATGCATGCTATATATATTAAGATTATGCAAGCGTAAATTAATGAACATTTTTAGCACTGTGCAAAATTAAATCTGGAGAAAAAATGAGCAAATATGTATTTTTTTCTCTCTAAAACTTTATAGGTAATAGTTAAAGATTTGAAAAATAAACTTTTCTCACATATCACATAGTAATATTTAACACTACATAAAAACTCTATGAAATATTTTCTATTGTGCTGTAGGTACTGATGGAAGGAAACAACATTTTTATTCTTGTTAGTGGTAATGTTCATCTGCAGTTTTTTAGTAAAATGTCAGAAGACATACAGAAGTGTCTACAGAAAGGAGCAACTCAGGTGCCTCATGGTGTTGTCCAGACATCCATCTGTGATTGCTGGGGATTTAGATTCCTCTAAGCTAATGCATGGCTCAGATGGACTTGGAGGAACACTGACAGACTGCAACATGAGACCAGTCACGTATACCAAGAGATGACAGCACAGATTCGAAGCACAAGACTTTACAGATAATCCCTTTTAAAATGTACATTGTCTCACATGTTGCTTTTTTTTCTGTGCTATACGACCTTACATAACAATAGGTTATCAGAAGTAAAGTGATTTTATTACATTCTGCCCAAATGGAAACTAAACAGGAGAGCTCTGGCTGATAAAAGAAAAAATAGAGCAGCTCAGAACATCAGTCCAGGATCCAGTGGTGAGGAAAACTCTCACATAATGATATAATCCCTCGTAACCAAACCAGGATATCCCCTTATTATTAAAAGCCAAATGAACTGGTTAATATGTTTTCTATGCCTAAGTCAAAAAAGGACATCAGAAAAAAAAATAGCAATGTAATATACTAAAAACATTTTAGGCAAGCTAATTAAATCAGACTGTTCCTGTACCCCGAAAACTCAAAAGTCAACAGAAAAAAATTACAGAAGTAAAGGCTGAATTTGATAAATCAATTGTATTTTCTATGAATGCAAATGCAGCCAAACCCCAAGTACTAGAGCTTTGCAACAAAATTCTATTTAAAGGAGAAATTCAGATGAAATACATCAATTCTGATGCACAAATTCAAAGAGTAATGTCTTTAAACAGACTTCAATTTTTTTTAACACTTTACAATAAAAGTCACAGGAGGATATTCCCAGAACAAAGAAAATCCATTACATACATGTATGTTTCCCTCTTTTCTCTCTTTTCTTTGAAATTTATAATGCTGAAACATTTATCAATTTCCNATTACATTCTGCCCAAATGGAAACTAAACAGGAGAGCTCTGGCTGATAAAAGAAAAAATAGAGCAGCTCAGAACATCAGTCCAGGATCCAGTGGTGAGGAAAACTCTCACATAATGATATAATCCCTCGTAACCAAACCAGGATATCCCCTTATTATTAAAAGCCAAATGAACTGGTTAATATGTTTTCTATGCCTAAGTCAAAAAAGGACATCAGAAAAAAAAATAGCAATGTAATATACTAAAAACATTTTAGGCAAGCTAATTAAATCAGACTGTTCCTGTACCCCGAAAACTCAAAAGTCAACAGAAAAAAATTACAGAAGTAAAGGCTGAATTTGATAAATCAATTGTATTTTCTATGAATGCAAATGCAGCCAAACCCCAAGTACTAGAGCTTTGCAACAAAATTCTATTTAAAGGAGAAATTCAGATGAAATACATCAATTCTGATGCACAAATTCAAAGAGTAATGTCTTTAAACAGACTTCAATTTTTTTTAACACTTTACAATAAAAGTCACAGGAGGATATTCCCAGAACAAAGAAAATCCATTACATACATGTATGTTTCCCTCTTTTCTCTCTTTTCTTTGAAATTTATAATGCTGAAACATTTATCAATTTCCAATAGCTATATTTGGAAGGGTTTGGTTTGGTTTGATTTGGTTTGGCATGGTTTGGCTTGGTTTGGTTTGGCTTGGCTCGGGTTATTCG
>VXBU01019610.1:2472-16334 GCA_013400315.1 Bombycilla garrulus | reverse complement strand
TTTTGTTTTTTTTTTTTTTTTAATTTTTTTTGTGGTTTTTTTTTGTTTCTTTGTTTTGTTTGTTTTTTGTTTTTGTTTTTGTTTTTTTTTTAATTTAGAATATATTTAGCAGCTAGGAAACACTGAGAATTGGCACTTATAAAGACCACATAATCCTGATGTTTACTCAAACAAAAAGAGAGAGTAAAGCCATCAGTGCTTTTCTCTTTTGCACATGGATTTGAATTTTTCCTGCAGGAAGATAGTACTATCTTCTATGGGACTATAAGATTTTCCTGATATCTGTAAAAAACCTGCAAATAAAAACAAAACAAGACAAAAACATAGTAGTTACTGTAAATATTGATACTGTGAAATAAACCAGTTGCCTCAATTAAGGAGTCAAACTACCATTACTGCTTCACATGACTTAACAAACAGCTCTGCTTCTGTACATATTTTTAAAATAATAATGTACAGTATGATGGAATTAATGAGAGTTGAAAAATTTGTCACTGTGCTATGTCTCAAAGTTCTCTATAGGAGTTATACATATTTAAACATAAAAGGCTCCTGAAATAAATATTTTACCAAACCTATTGGGATGTTGATTTATTTTTCTCAGTTTTTATGCTTAGCAAAATAAGTAGGAATCTGTCATACTATTACAAGCCTAGTTTTTAAGCTCAGTTTTATCTCATGCTAGTATAAACAATGTGAAAAACATTTCTTTACTGTTAGTCTTTCAATTTCAAAAATGCACAATATTGTTATATCTCTGTCCTGCTGAAACCAACACAAACCATCAAGTGAAGGAGAAAGGAGGTCTCAATGGGATAGTTTTCAGTTGCTGTGGGCAAAAAGTAGGTCTGATGAGAAGAACTCAGAGAAGGAGAGGAATTCAACACAAAGAATGTGGCAGGGGAAAAAAGGGCTGGCTACAATCCTAGCACAGTGGTGTCCGCCCTGCAGCTACCCTGATAGACATTCTGTCCAAGACAATTAAAAGAATGTCATAATCATGCAGTACACTGTCACTGTCAAAATTTAGCTTCACGCCACAAAGAAATTCTTTCCTGATCAGACAGGGATTGCAGTTGGTGTGTGTTGAGGAAAATTTTGTAACATCTTGAACACGCAAGGCATGGCTTTGCTTATTCTCAAGACTCAGGGTTGGGCAATACATCTCACCTAAGAAAAAATGGTGTTTATGAAAATCAGTACAGGACCTCATCAATTCTTCTTATGCATTCTCTCCAACTAATAAGGCAAAAGGGAAAATCTGCACTTATCTCTTTTTAATTTAAAAACTCTAAAAATTAGCATGAAAAAGAAATGGAAGTGTTAACAGGACATTTAAAAATTAAAATACAAGAAGATGGATGAAATTTTAGAAAGTAAACTCCAATACAATATCAAAAGCTCAGGAAAGTCACAAGCAATGACAATCTTCAAAGGCTACGGTGGTGTCTGCTCCAGAGTAATTCTATATTTAATGGACATGCTGATGGTTGTTCGCCTTATTCACTGTGGTTCTAATCCCATAGAAATATTTTTCTCCTTATTGAAAAATGTTTAAAGGGTATTAGGAGTCCAGGTCTGGAACTGTTTGTTCTATAATATAACAACTTGTCCTCAAGTTGTTATGTTATAGAACAAACAATTTAGATTTTTTTAAGTGATAGTCCTTTGTGTCTGTGTGTAATTTTAGCTTAGCTTAATTTTTCCTCAGAAATTACATTTTTTAATAGGCTGACTTTTTGGCGGGGGCACATGATTAAGAGCCGAATTGGTTTACATATACGTATGTTATACTATACATATATAGCATTACATATGTAATAGTGAGTTCAGTGAGTTTATTGACTAAAAGATAAAAAATAATTTTAGTTACCAGCTATTTTTTTATTTATTACTGAAAGTATTTAACATAGAGTCCACTGAAGTAAAATGGAATATATTTAGTTTTCATTTTAAAGCAGTGACATCCTCTGCAGGTTTTTCTAGCTACAAGCAATACTGTTCTTATTCACATTATTTACTACTCATCCCAAGCTTTCATTTATTTAGTCTCCAAATTGTGCAGTAGAGGTGAGAGTTCTCCATAAAATAGGACAGAAATATATTTTCTTGGTAAGTGAACTTCAAGAGTTAGATGGGAGATCAAAGAACACCCTACTCTCAGAAAAAAAACGGTGTCTCAGAACAATACACGTCTTTGAAACGTAACTGATCCTCACGGTTACAAAGAAAAGCTAATCAATATAAGGTTGCTAAGAAGGGAAACTTAAATAACTAAAAGAACCATACCAAACAGGATAGTGCTTGTCTTCTACCCAACACTGGGATGCGCAACTGGTATTCATTTCTGGGCTCTTCAGTACAGGAGAGAGATGGGTATGTTGGAGAGAGTCCCACAAAAGCCTCAAAGACTATGCAGTTGGAGCATCTGACATACATGGAGAGCCTGAGAGAGCTGGGACTGCTCATCTTGGAGAAGGGGAGGTTTAGAGGGATCTGGACTATTTGTATAAATACCCGAAGGGTGAGTGAAGAAGACAGATCTAAATTCTTTTTAGTGGTGACTGGTAAAGGTTAAGAGGAAATGGGTACAGTATAGACAACTACATTAAACAGAAGAAAAAATTACAAATCGAAAATTGGAACAGGTTGCTTGGAGAAGCGTCCGTCTTTGGGGATATTCAACACCCATATGCACGCAACGACATAAAGTAACAGACAGCCTAGACTGGGTATATTGCTAGCAGAAAAAAGGACATAAAAGAAAGGCTTTCTTATTATTTAGGAAAAACAGCTCTGTCTAAAATGTGCAGAATTTTTATGTGAGAGATATTCATTTACTATATTTGATATGTCAGCCTAGTTTTCACAGGTCTTAACAAAAATAAGAATACACATTTAAGTTCAGCCTGTACTCTTCTAAGGTATTCTGGAGATTGTTTTCTGGCTTCTGTTCAACATTCAAGGTAATTCACAAGTAAATACATTAACTTTTGAGTACCATGAGAAACACAAAGGTTTAGATGAGATTCTGCTGTGCAAAAAAAGAATCTTCTTCAAAAATTTTTACATACCGTGGAAAGCAACAGTATATATCCCAGAGCAAAATAATCAGTAATTTAAATTCTACATTGCTACATGACCAAGAGAAAAAAAACAAAGGTGAGAAGAATTTATGACTAAATATACATATGAATTTCAGTAATTTTGTAGCCATACTTAACATTTGTCTTAGTAAACAGAGATAAAATACATTTTTAGGCTAATAATTTATGTCAGGATTATGTCTAAGTGCTTATTCTGGCCACTGGAACTGGTGACCATGCTGGAAGTGTAGGCACATGGCTACACCAAAACCTGTGAGATGCAGATATTTATAATGAGGGGAAATGGAAGACATTAAAGATGCTCAGTATTAGATATAATGAGAGTACACATTTAACCAAATTTCCACAGATAACTAACAATGAAGGTATAGAGTGCAATCTTCTAGCAATTATGTGAATCTCTTAGTCAAAAAATGTAATAAAAGTTAGTTGTTAACCCATTTAAAATAAAATAGGCTGAATCTAGACTTTAAAGGAGTAACATACAACCCACCATTACTTTTGGCACGCTTATGTGAGATTAAAATGAACACAAGTTATGGGTTATGATTGCTGAAAGAACTATAACAAAGACACTTCACACAGGAATGAGCAGGGGTTTGTATAATCTTTAAATCTTTCAGCTGGAAATAGGATACAAGCCTGAGAGACATATGATATTTGTAAATACACTCCAGAATATTTACCAAAAGCGTGGTTAATATCCAGATAATCTGTTTAACAGCTGTACATATTAAAAGAGCTTTTTAAAAAATTGATCAGTTTCAGGAAAATAATGTGAACTGTGACTGCCAAACACACTGCTGGTGATGAATCCTTGTAGAAGATAATTAAATGTATCAGTAGACAATCACAAAGACGCTGTTTTTCCTGCTTGTTTGGGATTTCTCAGTATTATAGAGGGTTTTTTTTAAAGCGTATAAAAGCTTCTTGCTAAGGAATGAAGGACAAAGATCATTCTCTAAGTGTTGAAGAACAAAAACCTTAAACAAAGATATATGAAGGATACTTTAAAGGTGTAAAATTTGAATGTCTGAGACAGGAATGTGCTCTTGCTAGACACATGCGCTCAAGCATTGACTAAATAAAGATAAGACACTGTCTTTGAAATCTGTGAAGAATTAACTTGTCATGAAGTAGACAATAAACACTATTTTATCAGAGATAGATCTCAGAAGGAAGTAAACTTTTATAAATGTACAGATCCAAATACCACTGCGTGAATATAAAGCTAAATCAAGAAGTATGCCTGAAGAGTTATTGGTAATTAACTGTCAAGAAGAAAGCACTTTACAGATGTATTATGTAATATTGGGAATATCTGTATAATGAAATCAAAGGTATATTAATGCATTTGCAGATTGCAGTAGAGTGTCAAGGGTTGCTAACATCTTTTAAGATGATCTTAAAGTTTAAAAATATCTTGAAAAACTGGAGGCATAGTCTGAAAAATATGTTCATTTTTAAAAAAACCAAATGCAGGGCATTATATACAAGAAGAAAAAAAATAGAAAAAAAATTCAGCTGTATGACCTGGAAAACAATGGGTAGACAAAACATTCAGCAGGAAAAATTAGAGCTTTTTTTGTAAATAATAATTAATCCTAAAAGAGCAATCTTTTTCATTTCCAAAAAAGTGTGATGCTGACTTGTGCTTTATAAATAGTAGGAAAATATCTAGATTATGTGAAATAATCTTCTTTTTTTCTGTTCTGCCATGTTAATTTTTGATTGATTATTTCCAGAAGAAATTAACTGCTTATATAAAGTCCAGAAAACATGAATTAAAAATAGCTGATGTGTAGAAAATATAGACTATAAAGAAATATATCATAAATAGAAACTGGCATATTTAAAGTGGAGAAAGTCAAAGGGTCACATAACAAACATTTTCAAAATCATTAACAATCTCTATGGAGGGAAAAGAAACACTGTTCTCCAAGTAAATAGGATAAAAGGTCACGGGCTTGTACTACAGGCATTGTACATTTACCATGGTAAACGCCAATAAAAAATCAGGAGGTTACAAAGACTTTACCAGAAATTACAAGGGCAGCTGTCTCTCTCTGAGCTGCCTGGATGATTTCACAAGTACCCCCAGCCCTTTGACAAGGCATGGAAAAAAAGAAAAATAAAAAAGTTACTAATTGATGATTACTTTAACTTTCATTTAAGCTTTACTAGAAGATTCTATAATTTATGATGACATCACACTTTTCTTAATCATGACATCTAATGGTAGTTTTCATTAAGCTGTCTTCAGTGATGCGCTAAGTAAGTCATGTGACTTTCCACAATCCCACTCAGTAGAAAATGGCCTATGTAAAATACAAACTCAGATTTCAGCCTATAATTAGTATCATGAAAATCCAGGAACACATCATGAAACATAGGTCACCATCTGCTACGATTTTGGTGAAAAAGGGAAGAGAAGAAGCTGTATTGCCTAATTAGAAACTGATGTAAGACACCAATACTTGGAGCTAAATACTGCAGTAATAAAATCCACATTATGGTGAGTTCATGGAAACTGATAATCACATTTGTATTGATAAACAAGGTTTTGAAACATACCGTGCTATCATAAAAATATTTCTATAATCCTGGGAGTACATTACTTCAGATTGATTCAAATCATAATCCCTTTTTTATTGTAACATATTGGACAAGGTCACTGTTTGTCCAGAGAGAATTTATGTGGATGTCATATAAAAAAGAAGAATTCTGATGTAAATAATTAAAAAAAAAAAAGCAAAAGTATATGGAACAAACACCTGATAGTCTCCAATATGTAAGCACACTCATCTGTTTATTACTAAAGTATACTACAGCTACAATGTATTATGAAAACTGAAACTTTCCCAAACAACCATCAGTCTCCAGAACCCCTTTTTCCCCATAGTCTTCCAAGTATGTCAAAACTGATAGACAAAAAGCAGCATGAAGCCTTATCTCCATGGCCTGAGTGTTTATGTGTTAACATGGGTGTACTGTTCAGATGCAGTACAACTGTGGTTAAATCACAAAAGATCCCCAGATGGAAACCACCTCAGCACATTGACACTTCCCTATCCCCAGTCTATTCAGATTTTCCAAACTGACTGTACTCACTCACATATTTTTCTACAGAACACTCAAAGTTCTTGCTTGCTGTTAAGGAAACTTCCTTGTCTGACCATACAGGAATCACTCTGGCAGTCAGACTTGCACTGCTTGAGCTGGGACCAAGGACCTTCTGCAGCTACAATCCCCACTTTGACATAGCCAGACCAGACTTCCTTACTAGCTCAACCATTTCCCGCAGCAGAGGCTGAGACATCTCAATCCATAAAATAATTTCAACTTGGTGCAATAACAGAATAACAGCTTGAGCTGGTGCCTTCCAGAAGAGATCTTGAACAAAGGAATCCCTGGGGGTTTACATCACTGCAGTCTAAGCACGAAAGAGTCTGGGGGTCATGGGCTCCTGCCATGTCTCTGAATGTGTCACCTGGCTGTTGCTGCAGGTCCCTCTGCCTTTTGTTCTGCAAAGATATGAGGCCTCTTGCCTTGGGCTCCCATCATTTCCCCCATCCAGAGCTCAATCTGCAGCTGCACACTGAGCTACCTGCACTAAATATATTCCTCAGAATTGTGAACAAGCTTTCTCAACATTGCCCTACAGCATAGGAGGATATAGTTGTCTTACAGCATTGGTTGGATATGAAGCTGACTTTGATTAAACTGTATGCTGAAGTAAATGGAAATGCTTTGGCTTGCAAACATTTCTTTTATGTTTTTAGATTTTTAGGCAAGTTTATAATGCCTAATGAAATGTCATCCAAATCTATGCTCTTTAGTACTTAATAAAAGTATTAAATGCTACCTTTACATGTAGGAAGACTTCACCAGAGTGCATTAAAGCAGAAGATCGATTCATAATATTGCTGCCCACATTATGCACTGAAGTTACTAGAATTTCAGTCATTATTCAGTCAAAACAGATTTACAACAATTGTTGAGGAAAATTGTTTGTTTTGATAGACTGTCAATTGCAAGAAATAAATTCCAGGTTGGATAGATCAGATACTAAATGAATAGTGCATATGGACATATAGGTTTTTAATTGCTGTATTGTTCTAGCATTACTATTTTTTACCAAAATAAATTTATGCTTCAATAACTAGAAATATAGCCTGGATATCTGCACATTATTTGATAATATACTGATAGTACACCACACAAAGGTGGCAAAATTCAGTGAGAGAGATATTCTCAATTTTAAAACATTGTTAACCCAAAAATCATGATTACACTACTGCATTTGTACCATAGGAGCATTTTCTAAACAGTACTATCATTCTCAGTAGAATTTTATGTTCAAAACAAAGAATAAAGAAAATTATGGAGAAAAAGAACGTGGCAAATTGGAAATAGAACCAGACATCCTGTTTTACAGACAGTTGATGATCACTTTTCTATTTTATGTGTCAGGTTTAAATTTCCCTGTGGCAGCAATTTAAATCTTTTCTTCTTTCCTGAGGCTGCTTAAAAATTTAATTTAGCTCAGGCATGGTGTCTACATTTCATAATAGGAATATAGAAAACTCTTGTAATTTGGGGGATGACCCTTTTAACAGATTAGAGAAATTTAAACATAATTAATCAGCTTTATTCATAGAGTTATATGGGCTTTTCACAATTTACTCATGTAAATTTCTTTGCTTGAGTTACAGTACACTACATTATAGAAGGGTATTTGAAGGCAGATATTCACAAGTCACACATTAATGTAGTGCATATACAGTGAAGGAGTCATTTGCATGCACATCCACACACACAGATACACATCCATAAATCCAATAAATCTACATCTCTTCAGAAGTTAACCTCAACTCACACTAACTCCTTCACACTCAAATTTCTGTTATTATTTTTCCAGTATTTTTAAGGTCAGAAGTTTCCACATGGTATATAATCCTTTCATCCTTCTCTCCAAGGTTAGAATATGACTCCTCAATATGAAATGGCTCTAAGATCAGACATAAGGAACACAGTTGCTTTTTAGTGTTGTTGAGTATTAAATTACGAATTTTTAAAATAATAAAATCATCACAAAATCCATAATTACATTATTTATTCTGTTTTTCTTATAGACTGTAGCTGAAAAAAAAATTAAAAATGGCTTTAAAGGTTATTTGTAAATGATAGAGCTAAAAACAGCAGAATTAAATACTGCATTTCTCAGAATTCTTATCAGCAGATGAATTTTGGAAAGGATGAGAGGTGCCTCTTGATCCATTTCTGGGATATCTGCAAATCTCTGGATGATTTTTGAATGTTCTTGGGAATTTGGGAGTTCCCAGTTCACTGGAAGCTGGCTAACATTGTCCTGATATTCAAAAAGGGCAAGAAGAAAGACCCTGACCTACAGGCCTGTCAGTCTCACTTCAATGACTGTTAAGATTATGGAGAATTCAGGGAGGTATTGAGAAACACCTGGAAGACAACATCACCAGAGATTCATGAGACGAAAATCCTGCTTATCAAATCTGATTTCCTTTTATGACAAGGTAGCTGATCAAAGAAAGCCAGTTGGTGTAAAGTTTTTGGATTTCAGTCAAGCTTTTGATACTGTCTCCCATGGCATCTTTATGGATAAGTGTGCAGCACACATCTGGAAAAACGCTTCATGGGATGGGTGAGCAACTGGCTTATGGGTAAGGCACAAAGGGTTAAAGTGAATGGGGTGACATCAGACTGGTGACCTGTCAGGGCTCTGTCCTCAGCGCTGTGATTTTCAACATCTTCATAAATGACATGAATACAGAACTGGAAGGGATACTAAGCAAAACTCTAAAATTGTGAGGAGCTGTTGACTCCCTTTAAGGCAGGTCCTGCAGAGGGACCTCAGCAGAACACAGGGCAATCAGCAACCAAGCTGAAACAACCATGTACAAGGGAAATGTATTAGAATCTGCACCAGGGATGAAGCAACTGGATGTTGGGACAGACTGGGGACTGAAATGCTGGAAAGCAGTGCCATGGAAAGGGACATGGGGGTCCTGGTCAGTGGCAAGTTGAACATGAGCCAGCAGTGCCCTGGCAGCCAGGAGGGCCAAGCCTGTCCAGGGGACATCAGGCCCAGCATGGCCAGCCAGGCAAGGGAGGGGATTGTCCTGCTCTGCTCTGGGCTGGGGCTGCCTCACCTCGAGTGCTGGGGGCAGTTTTGAGCACTGCAATAGAAAAAAAATATCAAGTTGTTAGAGAGTGTCCAGAGAAAGGCCATGAGGATGCTGAAGGGCCTTGAGGGGAAAGTGTATGAGGAGTAGTGGAGATCGTTTGGTCTGTTCAGCATGGAGAAGAGGAGACTGAGGGGAGACCTCATTGCAGTCTGGAACTTCCTTGGAGAGGAAGAGGAGTGGCAGACACTGCTCTCTTCTTTGTGGTGACCAGAACCTGAGGGAATGGCCTGAAGTTGTGCTCGGAGGAGGTTTAGGCTGGATATCAGGAAAAGGTTTTTTGCCCACATGGTGGCTGGACACTGCAGGGAAGTGGCCACAGCATCAAGTCTGACAGTTCAATAAGTATATGGACAACACTCTCGGGCACACGATGTGATTATTGGGGCTGTCCTGTGCAGAGTAGTTGGACTCTATGATCCTTTTGGATCCCTTCCAATTCAGACTATTCTGTGATTCTTGAATGTAATGTACACAGATAGATTATGGCTAATCACTTCATTCTGGGATTATGATATTTTAAAATATTCAGGAGAATTTACCTCATCCTGGAAAGAAAATATTTGGAGGATATGCATTTTAGAACTTCTATTATATGCATTGTTTATTTTCAGTATTACAAAATGAGTTCAGGAATTTGAGACAAAAGAAAATATGTCCATGATATTTCTGAGTAGAGTTCATCTCAACATTCATTTACACTTTTCCTCTTAGTATTGGAGTTGGACATATTTTGCAAAACCAAGCAGCTGCTGGTTGTCTTTAATTAAAGATTTAAGAGTTCTATACATTTCAGAATTCATAGGTTTCAGGGTCTTGTAATATAGCTGCTTTGATTGGAATGTTCATCATATTAAAAGTTAAGACTGGTGTCTGAACACTTCAGGTCATGACCAAGAAGAAATTTATAATGGTAATGAATGCTATCACAATGCCCAAATGTCGGTACATGCCATGAAGATACATGCGTAAGGGCAAAAAGAAAAGCTCTTGGAAACCTTAGAAGAAAATCAAAACCAGATTGCAATTTACAAATCCTCATTGATGATAAAATGATTAAGTACAATCATTTTAGTAGAAAATTTAAGCAAGGTAAATGTTTTAATATTTTAGAGATTGAAGAAAGGTTCTTATTTACACCATGATAAATGCCCGATGTTTTAGCAATGCAAAGTTACTTTTCAAGGTGAAAACAGATACATATATTCACACCTCTTGTGAAAATAACTAATTTGGTAAGGTGTTGAATTGTATTGGTGCATACAAAGATAAAGCCTGAAGTGTTTTTGAGTCCAAGTTTACACTACCTGAGGCTAAAATAAATGTTTTCAATGATGCCATGGCATGTTTCATGAGGACCCTAGTTAAGGAGTGAAAACCTAATTGCTAAAAGAATAAAACATAGTGTAAGGAGTTCTTGGAACTGCAGAAAAAATTGAGATACTGAAAACATTTCAACTGGACAAGTTTCTTCCTGTTACAGAAGGTAATATATTCTACATCATAACCTCGATGCAGCCACACTGACAACTTGATGGTATATTGCACAGCTATCCACAAGATGTGCAAGTCTAACAGTATTTAATTCAGCCATGCCAGGGAAGTTCCTGCCTGTGAAAGAACAGACTTTGTGAAGCACATTGCCAAATCAGGCTCTGTATTGTTCACACTTTGCAGTGTCTGAGAATCTTACAAGATCTTTTGCCAGCAGCTCTCCATGAACATTGAGTTGCCTTGAAAGTTCTTTTGGCACCTAAGTCACATCTTTCTCTTCTCCAGTCTCAGTTTTGTCACCCCATTAGCTGTACTGGTCATTTATTTTTTTTCTTTTTTTTTTTCTGTTAAAAACTGTAGCACAGTTTTGGGATTACTGTGGTGTAATTCAGCTCAAAAAATGAACAGATTGAAGACAGAATTCCACACATATGTTGCATAGCACAGTCTTCTGACTCAGCACAGCAGGAGCTAGCTGATAAAATATAGAAATGACAATTTTCTTACATTGTCTAGATAGCCAAGACAGGATAAAATGAATCCATAGTTCCATAATCCTCTAAATTTCCTGTGCAATAAATTCCTACTTATGTGCTGAAGTGCGGCTCAAGTTTGAGAGCTGTTCTTTTACCAAAGCTGGTGCAGTTTCTAGCAATTTAGTGAAAGCAGCCTAAAAGCCTTTTTCCAGAAGAGAATTTTCTCAAATTCCTTTCAAACAGACCAGGCATCTTCATATTTTGTAATTTCTCTAAGTACTTTAAAAATTACTTTAAAAAGTAAATTTTGTTCCAGAAATTTAAAATGCACTCACATAGCAGGCATTTGAAAAACCAATCTGACTAAATATAATCATACCATAAGTATTATTAGATTTCTAGTTCCAGAGATTAAATGAGCTGTTTCTTCTTGTCTTCACCTTTTCCTGTCTTGTACAGATGCACCATTCCCTTTCTGTTTGACTGAAGTGAGACTGAACTGGTTCTGAAAGAAAAGTCAACCTTCACAGAATCTATCTAGACAAATTTGCATTGCATCAGTTAATTAATTAGTTTCTCAGGATGTAATATAAACAGTATTGGAAAATAACATTACTTTAGATTTGGTATTACTCACAAAAGTAAGCTCAGATTAAGTTTAAAAATATAATAAAATCCATTCACAATTGTGAACTTTCAGTGCACTGATAATTTTCTACAATATAATAATTTTGTGATTTACTTTCAAATCAGGATAAAGAAATCTATATTGCCTAACTATCAAAAAAATTTCTAAACTCTGATCTGTGTTGAAATTCATTTGATGTGATTTCTCCTTGAGCCAGGTGTTATGAGCTCTTGGAGCTCCCACCCCCATTGGGTTTTTGTCTTACAAATACCCCACGGCTTAAATTGAGTGGGATGGGCACCTCGGGTGGTGCTGGAAACAAAAAGGTTTATTAACTTCCAAAATAACAAACTCTCTAAAGAGAAAAAGCAGTACCAGAGACCAAAGGTCCATGTCTCTGCTATAAACACACCCAAAATGCCACAAGGTTCCTCTATCCAGTGCTTTTTATCATTGATGGTTCAGGCAGGGCTCTGGCACTCGTCCAATCCAGGGAATTCCTGGGGTGAGGTGATATCCAGGGAGTCTAGTGAAGTGTCCTGGTTCAGAACATTTCCAAATTGGGAAAGAAAGCTTGGGCTCTTTACCTTTTATGGGGGACAAAGACGACTTCACATTTCTTCTTGGTCTGGGCACTCTGCCTGTGGGGGTTGCAATGCAACATTCATTGTGCAATTCATTTTGAAAAGGTAAGCAAAAACAAGAAAAAAAAAAAAGCATTGCAGAGAAGAAGATAAAACTGTGCTAGAACTTAGTTTTAAAATCTGTTCAGACTCCAGGAAATTCATGCTGTGTAGACACCTAAATTACCTTATCCAGCAAATCCGAAGATAAAATGAAGCACAGCTGATGACTGCCATTACCATGGTTTCAGCAGAAAGACCTTCAAGTGAGAAGGTTTTGATACAGCAGCAATCATGAAACATGCATAGGAACAAAGCTATTGACAATAGATTTTTTTCTTGGATGAACTCTAACCTTTAACACTGGAATAATGATCAGTAACTTAAAGTAAATGTAAAAATCTTTTCCACCAAATGGATTTTTCAAATCCATTTGTACAAACATCCAGCTGAAACTTGGGTGTTATTTATGACTGCAATGTAAATACTTGGCTCAGTTTGGATGAAAAGGCTTCAATGAAAAAGCAATTTCATCTTCATACTGATGCTGAAACTAGATAAATACAAACCTGGTGTCAGCCAAGCCTCTGCTCTTATGTGCTCCACCATCACTAATTGCACATTCTCATACTTTTAATATAAGTTCTGAGACAGTATGGGCCTAGGAATGTCTGAAAAAGTACCAGGTTCATGTACTTAATATTTCATATTACAATGTAGTTGCTGGCATATCATTGTTGATGATTGGAAAATGATCATTATTAGTTTTATTCTTGGGAATATTAAAATGTGTAAAAAGATCCTGAACCTCACCTTTCCCTCTCTACTCTGCACTGCAGTGGCCTCACCTTGAGGTTGTGTGCAGTTCTGGGCAACACAATATTAGAAAGATACAAAACTATTAGAGAATGTCCAAAGAAGGGAAACATGGTGAAAGCACTTGAGGGGAATCTGTACAAGGAACTTTTGCTTTCCCTGGTGGATTCATATCTGTTCCTCCATCTTAGCCCTCTGTGATGCTCAATAGACCTTAAGAAAATGGACAGGCAGCTAGCAAGTTATTTCACAGGAATAACTTGAAGAGGTAGAGGGAAATTGCATTTTATTATTATTTATTCAGGAGGAAGTTGAGATTTTATTGGTGAAATGTATACTTTGTCCTGTGAATATGAAAGACACATCCATATTTAGCATTTAAGTGAACTATTATATTATGTACATTTTCTTAACAGTGAAAAAAACCACCAAAAGTTACTGTCTGAGGAAGTTTCTTTCAAAGATTAGACATATCTTATTAGAATACTAATATTCTA
>VXBU01019607.1:854170-982728 GCA_013400315.1 Bombycilla garrulus | reverse complement strand
CAACAACAACAACAACATCCTTTTCCTTTTGGCCTTTCCACTCCATGCTGGGGTCCAGCTCTACAGCTCAGTGCTGTGAGTCTCTTGCTGGGCATCATTGCCATCAGCAAAGGGAGCAAAGAAAGGAAGAAATTCTTCTCTGTGAGGGTGGTGAGGCTATCCATGAAAATGTCCAAGGCCAGGTTGGACAGGGCTTGGAGCACCCTGGGACAGTGGAAAATGTCCCTGCCCATGGCAGGGGGGTGGAATGGGATGGGCTTTGAGGTCCCTTCCAGCCCCAAACCATTCCAGGATTAGAAAAGATGCTGTCCCAGAATCAGGACCTTATTGCTTCTGAGCTCTGACCAAGCCTCACAGTGAGGGAAATGTGCCACTTTCACTCACCAAATGAATCTTTCTCCCCTTTTCTCCCAGGCTCAACAGCTTACTGGACATCATAGTGTCCATGTCAGTTTTGGTGGGCTACTCCATCACCACAGCAAGCTTTGTGCTCTACATGGTCAAGGAGCACCAAACCAAAGCCAAGCAGCTGCAGCACATTTCAGGCATTGGGATGACAACCTACTGGGTGACCAACTTCCTTTATGATCTGGTAAATAATTCACATTCCTAAATGTACCAGGAGGAGCATTACACAGCACGGGGGGAAAAAAAAAGTTCTTTATTTAAAGTTGCTTGCCTAGACTTCTTATTGCTACCAAGAGTGTTGTGTAGTAATTGTTCTCCAAGGCATTGGGGATGATTAAACTGAACTGCAGCACTGGATTCTGCCAAGCAAAGGCATTCCTGCTCTCTGGAGTGTGGGTAAAACACCCGGCACATTTATACAGGAGCAGCACAGAACAGGCTGCAGCTTGATTTCCATTCCAGCAGCCAGCTGCTCCTCTGACAGCTTGCAGGGCTGGATCTGCTGTCACCCAGGCTCCACAAATGAGGGTGAGGCTTTGGGGCTCAAGGCTACAGCCAGTCTGGGAACCATTGCTGGGACTGCAGCAGGCATCCCACAGCTGACACAACCCTGCTGGGCAAAAACCCATCTCTGGCTCGAATGCTGTCTCTAAAAGTCTATGTGGTAAAGTTTTTAAGCCAAGGAAAGCTACAAATGCAGCCTTCCAGGACCTGAGCAGTGGCTTTTCACAGTGCTGCGTAGATGTAACTCCCAGCACTGTGCTGCATTCCCTGGCACAGACATCAGGCATGCCCTTGTTCCTCCTGAAGCTCAGTTTCCTCCTGGTGCAGAGGGTTAATGGCACTGTTGGAAAGCATTGCTGGGCCAAGAGGAAAATGTTTGTAGTGTCTGTAGGCTGAAGTGCTTTGTGTCTTCAGCTTTCCTGTGGTGCAGGGTGTCAGACCCTCACACGGGGAGCGGGCAGCGCAGCCAAACTCAGCTCCTGAGGCTGGGCATTGCCAGCTGACCTGCAGGGGTGAGCAGCTCCACCTACCCCACAGACTTCTCTTGATGCAGATCTGCAAGTGCCTAAAACCCAAGTGACTCCATCGCTTCCTGAAACCAGGAAATCTTCAAGGGCATTTGGGTGACGGGACCTCTTTGGTGCAGAGAGGACTAAGGGCTGAAATCCCATGGGAAATGGGAGCCAGAAGCACCTGCCTGGAGGGGCTGATGAGCGCAGGCAGCAGCACAAGGCTGGAAGGGCTCCCAGGGCAGCAGGACGAGGATCCCCAGTTCTGCAGGAGGCTGGAAGGGCTCCCAGGGCAGCAGGACGAGGAGCCCCAGTTCTGCAGGAGGGCTGGAAGGGCTCCCAGGGCAGCAGGACGAGGATCCCCTGTTCTGCAGGAGGGCTGGAAGGGCTCCCAGGGCAGCAGGACGAGGATCCCCTGTTCTGCAGGACGCTGGAAGGGCTCCCAGGGCAGCAGGACGAGGATCCCCAGTTCTTCAGGAGGGCTGGAAGGGCTCCCAGGGCAGTGTGGCCCAGCCCGGCTCGGCAGTGCAGCCCCGAGCGGCAGCACAGCACGGGGAGGGTGGAGCCGGTCGCTCCAGCGCTGCATATTTGTAAATCAGCCCGCGGAAAAATCCCCGGAGTCCTTGCACAGTCAGTATTCAGCGGGCTGAAACTAATCCAGCGCTCTCGGCAAGTTGATATTTCTCAGTGAATCCCTGCCAGTAAATTCTGCTAAATCCCAAAGCTGGGGAGGAGAGGAAGCTCTCCAGGCAGACCTTCGGTAGGTCTCTGGCTCGACTCAGCACTATAAAGACTAGATTTACAGGGCACAGTGAAGTGGTCTGACTGCAAGCCTAACAGAAAACCCAAAGGGGTATTTCTCATTCACAACCTTTTTTTAAGGTACTTTCTGCCCACAGTCCTCAATGCCGAGGCTTTGCCTATTCAAAGAGGCTTGGTGGGAATTCATCTGCAATTCATCTGGGGAAAACTAAGAGCCCACCTGTGTTTGGTTTCCCTTAGAAAAACCAAGCTGCATTTGTGGGACCAGATTAGTCCTGGCATTGTTTTCTTCTGTATTGCTGTAGGAAGGTGTTTCAGAGCTGTCGTCCTAGTAACATCTTTTTAATATCATTTTGCAGGTACTTTTTATGGTCCCTATTGGACTCTCCGTAGGAGTTATTTCAGCCTTCCAGATCCCAGCTTTTTGCAACAACAGTAACTTAGTGGCTGTATTTCTTCTGCTGTTACTGTTTGGGTAAGTGTGGAGATTAGTTATTTAAATATCACTGCACAGGGTAAGGAACTGAATCTTGCAGGCTGCTGCAGTCTGAGATCCAGGGAGGGAATACACGAGCTTTTCTCTTCAACATGCCCTTCACAAACAGTGGCTGAGTTGCTCCTTCCAGGAGTAGGGAGGTAAAGCACTGTTGTCATGCCTGCTTTATTCAAAGCAAACCCTGCACGAGGATATAGAAATATTCAAGGTCCCAGCAACAGCTCAAGCTCTAAGCAAATGCTTGCTGACCTCTTGCAAAGTTCAAGAGCATTTTAATATCAGACAGCAAAACAAACAGCACTAGCACAATCCTGGAAAACTTCGCCAAACTCTCCCTGGCTTTGAATCCTCCAGGCCCAGTCTCTGTTTTCAGGTGGGGTTCAAAGTACGAATCATAGACCTTTTCTCCAAATTCTAACAAACACAAAGTCATTTTTCCTTTCTTTAAGCTCTGTAATGTGGAAATGTAGTTACGTGCCAAAACAGAACTGTTATGTTCCAACTCCGGAAGTGTTCAAAGCCAGGCTGGACAGGGCTTGGAGCAACCTGATCTATTGGCAGGTGTCCCTGCCCATGGCAGGGGGTGGAACTGGATGGGCTTTAAGGTCTCTTCCAACTCCAGCCATCCCACGATTCTGTTGCCTGATGTCTTCAGTGGTTTGATTTCAAAGTAGCCTTTGAGTTACCATGGTTTTCTCTGCACTGTTGGTATTTATAGGTATGCATCATTTTCCTGGATGTACCTGCTGGCTGGGCTTTTCAAGGAAACAGGGATGGCCTTCATTGTTTATGTCTGTGTCAACTTGTTCTTTGGCATCAACACCATTATCACGCACTCGGTTGTGTTCCTGCTCTCCCAGGAAAAGGCCACAGACCAGGTAGGAGCCCCACTAGAGCTGACCCTGTGGTGACACAGCAGGAGGCTTCTTGTGGGCTTGGTGGCTTTGATCGGGTCCGTGGCAGCTGGACACAGTCACAGGGTTTCAGGGGTTCCCTGGAGATCGGACACGAGTCACACGTGGATCTTGCTTGTCTATAAATTTGCACCCCCAGCAAAAAAAGAAATGATGGTGACAGAGGGGAGAACATGAAAAGAGAGGGAGAAAACTGAGGGCTCTCTTTATAACTCCCCTGGGGCTGGAAGATGAAGGGCGGGAGGTGGGTGGAGATGCTTGATAAAAAGTTGTTGATGGACACTTCAAAGCATTGCTGAGTTCTCACAGCACAGGCTGTGGGGAGTGACAGCTGAATGTCACTGCCCTGAGCCTGACATGTGCTGCTGTTAACCCAGCACCAGCTGTCTGTCATTTTGGTCTGTAATGCAGTCATCTTCTCCCTGCAAGGATGAAAAACAACCCAGAGACAGTGATGATTCCCTAAAGTAAAGCCCTGTCTTAAACTGAGATCTCCCTGGGATAAAATGCACACCTTACATTTAGATTTCTTTTTTATGGAGGGCAATTAGAATAGCTGGGTTGGATTTTTCTCTCTGTCTGGACAGAGTTTGTTCAGCAACCCCTTGGATTTTAGGGATATGCAATTATGATCACCTTTCATCCCTCTATTCCCCAGTGGCAGGGAGTCAGTTCCCTTCCATGCTAATTTAGTGCCTCTCCAGTTTGCTTTGTGCGCTAATCCTTTCTTCTGCTACAAATGTACCAGAGTTTTTTACTGTGAGAATGCACTGGGCTGTTCTGCTCTGAATTAGCTGGAAAAGCCCTTCTCAGTCTGGAAAAGCCAAATCTTTTGTTTCACGGAGATGTTTGTCCAAGGAAGACAGAGAGGGCAGTGCTTCGGGGGAGCAGGCTGTTCTGGACAGATTAGGGGGGCACAGTGGCAGGACTCAGCTCTGGCTCGTGGGTGGGCTCTGGGTGCTGGAGCAGCAGCAGGAACCATCCTGGGAACTGGCTGCTGTTTACTATGGGTGATCACAACCTCAGAGCTGCCTGTTGACTTTTATGACCTTGTGCCTGTGAAACGAGCTGTCTGCAGAGCTCTTTGCTCTCAATTTATCTCTGCTCTGAGACACAGGCAAATCCCAATGTAATTGTTACACTTCAGTCCCACAGTAAAACCTATGAATTTATTCCATGAATAAAAGCAGTGACTGACTGTGCTGCTCTTTGTTTTTTTCCAGGGCTTGCGTGATCTCGCTGAAAATTTAAGGCACGCGTTCCTTCTGTTCCCACAATTTTGCTTTGGCTACGGGTTGATTGAACTGTCCCAGGATCAGGCACTGCTGGGCTTCCTGAAGGCCTATGGAGTGGACTACCCTGACAAAACCTTTGAGCTGGACAAGACCACGTCCAAGCTGCTGGCCATGTTCATCCAGGGCAGCGTGTTCTTTGCCATTCGCCTCACAGTTCAGGACAGGATGATTCAGAGGGTCTGGAACAACGTCCTGGAGTAAGTGACATCTGGAGCTGCAAACCGTCCCACTGCCAGTTATGAACCCCATCAATTTCCAGGAGAGTTTGTGAATGGGGAGTGAGTTTCTCTGGCAGAAGTCCTGGTAATTAGAGTATTAACTAACAGAGGTGTAGTTTACAGTCACTGCTGGCTGGCACTGGGGTTTGGTGGGTGGATGCTCAGCTGTTGGTGAGGGCAGTCATTCCACTGACAGCCTCCTCTCTTTGGTTCTCCCCATCTCCTCTGCCCTGGGTGCACATGGAGGAGAGTGAGAACATTCCTGTCACCTGCATTAGGAGCATGTCCACAAGACAGAACCTGCTCTAGCCCAGAACATTTGCTGAAAAAGAGAGGAAAAAAGCCAGGAAGAGAATACTGGTTGGAGTAAATACGAGGAGAGAATAGGAACTGTATATCTGAGTATTGTGTGCATGCCCTGGGATCTGTCCCAACTGCTGGAGGCTGAACCCCTCTCTGGCGTCCCGCAGGTTCCTGTTTGACAGAGTCCATGGCAAAGCCTCCCTTCTGCCCCCTGCGGCCGCAGAGGATGAGGATGTGCAGGCAGAGAGGAGCCGCGTGGAGTCTGGCAAGGCTGACTTTGACGTGGTGCAGCTCCAGAACCTCACCAAGATCTACCACCTCCCTCACAAACGCATCACAGCAGTGAAAAACATCAGCCTTGGGATCCCTGCTGGGGAGGTGAGCGAGGGGAGAAGGCTGCAGGCACTTTCCCGTGTCACTGTCATCTTCTGTAATGGTTTGTTCTGCTCTGGCCTCTTCCTTTCTTTGCCTCATTTATTGATTCTTGGGGTTACAGCAGTGACAAAAGGCTCCTGGTAGATTTGGGACATCAAGTGACAGCTCAAAGGCCCTAGAGAGAGGGAAGCTGGATGGGAATTGATGGAGCTCCATTCAGAGCAAAATGTCTGCATGCTCTGTTTGTACAGTGCAGTCTTGTGGGGGTCACTGGGGTCCCCAGGTGGTAAATGAAGACAGCAGAATGTGTTCAGCTGAAATTATTCACCTGAACTGCATGGGAGATGGTGAGTCAGGCTTATCTGCTCGTGTTTTCCCATCAGGGGAAGACAAATCACTTCAGCTGAACACACATTTTCATGAATCAGGACCTAAAATTAACTCCAAAGAAAAATAAAAAATTCTTTGGTCATGTCAGTGCAGTTGCCTCCCTGTGAAGTGAAAAGACAGGAGTACACAGAGCACCTCTGAGATCCGGAGGAAACTGGAGACCAGATTGTACCTCAGGCTGTGCACCTGACTCGTGGGGAAGCTTGGAATTCAGGCTTGGCACCTGGTTTATTTTAATTGCCTGGGTCTCACTGAGATGAAAGGACAGTATCCTCACATGAACACTGTGCTAGTCTTTATGGCAGAGGATTTTTCTAAGCCAGGACTGGCACTGAGGTCTCTGACTTCTAGCAAAATTCACAAATTCACCCTGGTGAATGCTGATGGGATTTAGGGCACCCCACCTGCCTGCAGCAGCTGAGGCCCTGCACTGCAGGGTGTGCACAGATCCTGTTCCTGCATGGACCAAGGTGGGAACAGCTATGGATTGCTGTGCTCCCAGCACAGGAGCACTCTCACATCAGCTGCTCTGTACTAATGATGGCAGAATAACAGTAATTATCAGCACAATGGTGATGGCTGATGCAACACACAACTGCCTGTCTCCAACCTTAGCAATAAAATGTGGATTTTACTATGAGGTACTGGAACCACACTACAGGGAGACAGCTCTTCATCCTGTTAAGGCAGTGCTTTGGTGATACTGTGTGACAAAAACCTTGTGTTGATCAAGGTTTTGACCCGTGCCAGCCCAAACCTCGCTCCCCCCATTCCCATGAGCAGCTCTGTCCCTGCCAAGGGGAGGCTTGGCACAAAGGAACCAACGGGGATTTGTCCTGAGCTCCTGCAGAAATGCACTTTGCAATAAAAGGAATGACTCTGCTGGGGACACATCCTCGATTCTTCACCATATTAAACAAATGATCCTAAAAGAGATGGAGTATACTGCACCATCAACAACCTCCATTATAACACTGGGATGCTCTGAGTTCCTCTTGCTCAAGGGGCCAGAGAAGGAAAGGCCAAGGTGCGCTGAGCACCCATTCCAGAGCAGTATTTCTGCATTACAGATACAGCAGGTTTACATTTTAACTTTTCTTTCCCAGTGCTTTGGCTTGCTTGGTGTGAATGGAGCTGGAAAGACAACAATCTTTAAGATGCTGACAGGGGATATCGGAGCATCCAGCGGAAGGCTGCGGGTCCAGGATCATTCTGGGTATGGAGGATATGATTTCTGGGGAAGCAAATCAACCTGAGAGCGTTTTTTGAGCCTGGGTGGCAAAGGAAAAGAAATGGAAAATTTTGAAATAAAACACTCGAACCAGAGCAAAAATAAATAAGGCGGGGAATTCATCTTTCGAAGTTGGCATGGTTGCTTCCTAGGGAGTTCTGTTTTGCTGCTCAGAGGTGTTTGTCCCATTTCAGTCCATTGCAAATGGGATCAGACTCTCAGCAGTGTGATCCCACTCCTAAGGGAGACCTGGAGACCAGCAGGGCTCACCTCAAAGCTGTCTTTAAGTGGTGTAGGCTTGGTGGCAGCTGTGCCACCTGAGGTGCTGGCAGGAACTGGAGAGCTACATACTGGACACACAGCCTCTGCAGAACTGGGGACCTGAAAGCTGGAGCTCTGCCAGATCCACTGCATTTTCCTTCAAGGGTTGGGGAGGAGGGTAGAGAGTAGGCAAAAGGGGTTTTCTCCTCCTGTTTGATTCCAGAGTGCCCTGACAATTCAGTGTGCTCACAGTGCTGTGCCAACCTCCTTACACAGGTCCTTGAATGACATTAGTGAGGCCCACTGGTCACTTTTTGGCTACTGTCCTCAAGAAGATGCCTTGGATGACCTGCTGACCGTGGAGGAGCACATGTATTACTATGCTCGGCTGCACGGCATCCCGGAGAGGGACATCAAGGGGGTGAGTGACAAGGGGTTTGACTTGCAGCTTTGCTGGCATTTGGAGCCTTTAAATTAGTCTGTCAGTAGATAGATGTGTGGTAATCCACGGCCTGGACATGTTGTGGAAGCAGAACTCTTGCTCCCTAGGTTGTACTCCAGCTGCTCCACCGGCTGAACCTGATGGCCTACAAGGACAGAGTCACCTCCATGTGCAGCTATGGCACCAACAGGAAATTGTCAACTGCTCTGGCTCTCATTGGCAACCCATCCATTCTGCTGCTGGTGAGAAATGGGGGCCTTGTTGAGGGAACAGGGCTGGCAGGAGAGCTTGGACAGTCTCACAAAACCTCCTCAGGCACAGCTTAAGGGACACTCCCCATGTGCCCGTGCTTGGCCTGGCAACAGAAACCATCACAGGAAAGTTCAGGCTCCAGCAAACACTCATATTTTCTTTGAAGGCATAAGAGAGTGACAAGTCTTTCCGTTTCTCTGGCAGCATCTTCCAGAAGTCAAAAATACACCATATGTTTGCAATTAAACTCTCCTAGTTCCCAGTTCTATGTTGTTTTTTAAATTTCTATCAACTTACCTGCACATCCTTGCAAGAAAAGCAGCATCTAAGGCTCCAAAACTATGTAGGAGAGCAAAGGGGTCACTTCCCTCAAGATTAGAGTGTAACTGCTTTTCTAGGTTTGGCTTCCTGTCTTGTCTTTCACTCTGAATTTCTAGTTCTTCCATGGGCTTACCCCATTGCTAAAACACGCCTTTTTGTGCAGTTTTCCCACTTGCTGTGTACTGAATGGGTGCCGAGCTCTGTGAGCAGGATTCCCAATATTAAATTGGATACCTAGTGGACATAAATATCCCTTGTCCCAGCTTCTATCGAGCCCAGCACTGCTGCCTTTACTTCTGACCGCCTGCCAGTGCTCCTGCTGCTTTGTGAGATAAAGAATCTCAACAAAAAGAGGAAGAGGGGGGAATTCCCTCTGTGCTAACTGCTGCCTGAGCCCAGGCTTGGTTACTTGCTGAGTGCAAATTTCCATTCAGTCCTGTGTTTCCCGACAGGATGAGCCGAGCTCTGGGATGGACCCGAACGCCAAACGCCACCTTTGGAAAATCATCAGTGAGGAAGTGCAGAACAAGTGCTCGGTGATACTCACATCCCACAGGTAGGGCTGGGCTGCTCTGCCTCCCTTTTTGGGGTCAGCAGAAGTGTGGAGAGACCCATCCCTCACACTCCCCACTGGTCCTTGCACAATTTCAGGGCACCGTGCCGTGACAGGTTTGGGGCTTTGTTGTGGCTCAGTGTGGTTCCACAGAGACCCGCAACACTTCAGGGAAGATCAGTGATGTCCTCCAGTTACTTTGCCATATTTTTAGACCTTCTCAGTGACTTACTTGAGTTTCTTGGTTGTTTTTGCAGCATGGAGGAGTGTGAAGCCCTGTGTACCAGGCTGGCCATTATGGTGAACGGGAGTTTCCAGTGCATTGGCTCCTTGCAGCACATCAAGAGCAGGTCAGTGAAATAAACCTATTTCACTTTTACTGAACAGCCTCTGGAGTTACTGACCTACAGCTCTGAGTGCTCAGAACATGAGACCTGCGTTATCAAAACAATGACTTTTCCTGCTTCGTGTCCCTTGTACACCACTGAAATTCTGTGTTAACTAATGCACTTTCTACTCCCTCACAGCCTGTCTTCCCAGAATGTGTCCCCCAAAGTAATCTGTTCACTGCTACAAATGAGAAATGCATATCAGGGCTGAGCTTTGGTTGTATTAGTTATAACAATAGCTTGGCTTCTTACTAAGTTTCACTCCAGGTTAACAACCCTAACCCCATTCAAGCTGCACTGTGCCTGGATTGGATTTCCCCAAAGAGGCTGTGCAGCACTCTCAAGGGAGTTTATTCATCTGTTTTTTCTCTTTTCTACAGATTTAGTTGTGGTTTTCTTTTTTCCCCAGATTTGGAAGAGGATTCACTGTGAAGATGCACTTAAACAGCAGCACAGTTTGCACTGAGACACTGACAGAGTTCATGAAGTCACACTTCCCAAATACATGCCTGAAGGTAAGCAGGGCAAATGCTTTCAGGAGAGGCTTTCAAAATCCCTTCAAACTGACCAAGAAGATCCTTGCAAGGTGGGCATCTTGTGACATACTGCGCACATAGATCTGAGCTCTCAGAGTCACACTTGTCACTCCTTTCAGCTACATTTTCCAGTGGCTGGGGCACTCCAGTTCCTGGTGGCTGAGGTGACATCAGCCAAGCAGTTGCAGTGACCCTGTAAGGCAGCTGTGTGAGGTGACCCTCTGCCCTAGGACTGCTCTTCCCACTGAAGCCTGGAATGGATTCAAACCCCCTTTATGTTCAGTGGATAATGAGATGCTTCCAGTACTGCCAGTAACTGAGTAATTGTAAATCCAGAGTAACTGAGTCACAAATCCCATCCATTGTCTGTAACCCAATCTCTGCATGAGCCAAAACTGCACAGCTGGAGCTGGAAAATGCAATGGCCACCCTGGAGCTTCCAACCTCACAGTTCAGTTGTGCTCCCCCGTCACAAACCCCACAAGAGCTCCCAGTGGGGAAACACTGCTAGCTACCAGACAATAACATTCAGAAGACACCACAGCCCCTGCCCCTTCATCTCCCATGGCCCAGCTGTTGGATGTGCTGGCTCTTGGCTTTGCCCCACCACTCCTGTCCCCACAGGATCGGCATTTCAAGATGGTGGAGTACCACGTCCCGGTCTCTGCAGGAGGGGTAGCGAATATATTCGATCTCCTGGAAAGCAGCAAAGCAGCCTTCAACATCAGGCACTTCTCTGTGAGTCAGACAACGTTGGAGGAGGTAAGGAATTAAAATGTGAGGCCATCCATTTAAAACTGCTAACAGGGGAGCAGACTGATGGTTACACATAATGGACTGCTGCACACAATAGACTACAGTTTGAAAGGGATTTCCATCTATATTCCTCCTGGGGGTACTTTATCAGCACTGCTGCCTTCAGGTACCTCTGCTGGTGCTAGGGAAACACACACACAAAGCTGCCTGGAGCATAAAGGATCTGTTCTTCCCTCTGTCACTGCTGATTTCAGGAGCCTCATGTGTGTGGGTGAAGGGCAGGACTATGAATCACCCCCAAGTCCAGGGCTAGGCTTTCCACTGTATTATGAAAATATGCTTAATTTCACTTTTCAGGCTGGAAGTTCATTTAGCATTACATCAACTTAGCTTTGGGGTTCATTCCATTTTCCCTTGAAAGAACATTCCCAATGGCAGCAAAATCTCGTGGGGAGCACATCAGCTGAAGGGATTGCCACAGAAGAAATCACCCTGTTGAGCATCAGCAGCTGGAATATTAGGTTTGTCCCAGACAGAAGAGCAGAGCTGCAGCCCTGTGCAGTGCTGTGGATTGTGACACAGCAGTCTGGGAGGGGAGTTCCTCAGTGCTGTTCCAGTAAAGGGCATGGCTGTGAGAGAAACACAAAGTCAAAGCACAGGAAGCCCCAGCTCAAATTTTGTGGGAGGACAGCTTGGATTTGTGAATATGCAAATGTGATTGCAGGGAGTGTTCTGGTAAGAGACCTTTCTGTATTCATTAGCTGCTGTTGAAAGGAAGGCTGTTACGTGTGGTTTTGTACACCTCTCTCTGCACTCTGCAGTTGTGCGTGCACAGATGTCAATTACACAGAGACAGATGGGTTTATGAGGTAATGGTGGGGCAGTGTTACAGTGTGATTGAAATGAGCCACTGCACGGGCATTGCCTCGCTGGGCTTTGGGAGCCTGAGCTGCAGGACAGTCAGGTTCCACGCAGGAACGTCTGCCTTTGGATCCCACAGTACAGGAGTGCACATCCATTTATTTACATGAGCCCACAGAAGCCCGACAATTTGCAATTCTCAAATTCAGCGTGAATCCATCCCCGAGCGCGCTCTCTGGGCTCAGTCAAATGAACAGCCATGCTTTTTTTATATTCATTCGTATCATAAATTATTTATGTTGTCACATACTGAGTGTTTTCCTTTCAACTTGCAGGTTTTCATCAACTTTGCTAAAGATCAAGCAGATCCTGACGGTGTGGACGCAGGTCCTGATGTGACGCTGGACAGCTCTGACACAAGTAGCCAAGCCAGCACCATAAGCTCCATTTATTGAAGGGATTCACCCACACAGGATCATAGAAACTGGGGAAAAACACCTGACAGCCCCTCCAACCCCTGTTTTCAGTGATTTTATGGTGATGGGGATAAGCGGTCCCATTTTCTTAAAGTACTTTGGTTTTTGATATGCACGTAATTAATGTCACTAGGACCATGGTAGGTGTTTGAGACTGGCACTTGGTTACAAATCAGATTGGTCTTTCCACAGGTTCTTCCCCCGCCTCCCCCTCCCCAGTTCTTGTTTTATGATCACTGTAATGGCTGTGAGGATTTAGAGAACATCACCTGCTGCTCGTGGCCGTTTGCTCACAGCAGAGTGGCCGTGGTGGAGCAGAGGAGCTGTGGGCAGTGCAGGGTGTTTGACCACAAAGCAGTCCCACGCCCACAGAGGAAAGCCCACGCTCCACTCCCTGCTCAGCAGCAGACTTCCTGGGTGAAAGTGGCTCGGTTTTGACAGGCTCCCCCCTGGGGAAATGGGGCTCATGGCCTTGTCCCTCTTCACAGGGGGGCTGTGAGGATGCAGGTGTTACGTACCGACAGTCTCAAAGGCCACTGGTGGGGGCCATCTTTGGTAATGACAGAGCTTACCTGGTTATGTCAGCACAAATATAATTATTTTATAAGTTAGTGCTTCCGGTGGTTTTGGTTTGTTCCTGTAGCTTGTTCCAGCTCTGTGTAACTCCTCCAGTGAGTTCTCCAGTCCCAGGCAGTTCCTGGCTCTTGGTACCCAGTGGGAGATGATCCCCCCACAAGCCCCTTTGTCCTTCTGGCTGGAGTTCAGGGCTGCTCTGGTACAGCCGAGGAGTGGCACAGGCCAGGTCTGCTGGCTGAATGCTCTGACAGGAGGAAGCTCTTTGCTTCACAAGATTGTATTTCCCTGAGCACGGCAGAAGCAAGGAGCATCCTCCTTGCTCATAAACCCTCCATCTCCAGCAGCTTTGCTTCTCTGTGTCCTCTCCAGTGACCTTCCTCCTCACCCCCGTGACTCTGGAGCGGTGTTTTCCCACATAATAAGGCATCATTAGCTCCTGCTTCAAAGACTCTGCCTGCTGGCTTTAAGGGACTGCTCTGCCCACTTCTGAGAGCAGCCCTCAGCAGCAGAGTTCAGCACGCCACCACACACATCCTGCTCTCTTCCCCCAGAATGATTAATAGATGGAATAGTTTAATATGATTCTTTATTATATGTATCAGCATAAGGCCCCAAAGACTCGGGTTTGGGTCAGGGCACTGATGTAACCTCAAGCACAAAATGAACTTAAACTCTGAGCTCATTAAACTTGCTGTTGCTGGTAAAACAGATTGCAGATAAACCTTACCTTGTGAGACCTGGGGTGGCCCATACAACTTACCTGGGTTCACCCACACAATTCCAGCCAGGTGGGTTCTTTTTCCTTTTTTTTTCTTTTTTTTTTTTTCCTTCCCCCAAACTACTTTGAGTCAAAGGAACCTTTGATGAAAGCTGCAATGACACATCTTTGTTACCCTGACCATGAGTTTGACTAGTTCAGTTTGTGTGATGCCAAGGTTTGCTGTGATGATCGTGCAAGGAGTAGATACTTTGTAAAATCCCACACACCCTTGATATTCAGTGGGATACTGAAGTTCAAGGTTTAGCTGCTGCAAGGAGGTCACGTCCTCTCCTTGGTCTGGGTGTAAACTTCTTACTGATAGCAGGAGGAGTTTTATTATGGATTCAAAGTATTATCAAGCTTTGAATTATGCCTCAACCTGCTGACTGTAATTAAAACTGGGATTCAGCTTCTTTCCAGAATGCATTTGACACCTGCAGTTTATAAGTAACTGAAAACGCTGCCCAGACATCCATTGTAGCTTCTATTATTATGTCTCCAGCTCTGCAAAAGCTCTTTTTTCTCATTTTCATTGCACATCTTACACAGATCACAGTATAAAATTAAGCTTTTCTCTAATGGAGGGCTTGTGCTCCCTGAAAAGGACTCGGGGCATGAATGCCAATGATTTAAATGCAGCCTTGTAATACCAATCAGAGTATTATTTTATTATGTCGATGGCTTTGCAACTGCCAGTGAAAGATGGATCTTCAGACTCTGTCCAGATGTACTTTACATGTAATTGAGGGAGACTGATACAAAACTATTCTTTTGTCCCTTTAGAGCCTACTAATCAAACAGGAAAAAAAAAAAAAAAAAAGGAAGTGATTCACTGGAATACTTCAGCAAGTTGCAATTTAATTGTGTAAAATAGAGTTTTGAGGAGAAAAAAAGCAAAAAGCATCCTTTGAATTTCCACTCAATTCTGGCATTAATAGAAACATCTGCTCTGTGTGAAATGTGTCACGGCCATGATCTACGCTCCCCGTTCTCACTCACAGGTAAAAATAAACCATCTGCTATTGCAATCAAGTCTGTGGGTATTGGTCCAAGCCAGCCAGAGTTTATATACTGGGGGGAATTCAGCTGAGGCCCGTGGAGAAGCAGTTACAGCCGTTTGGGGGCTGGAAGCATCTGGCAGGGAGGTTGTATATAACGTCACCAGGGGCTGAATTCGTGCCACATTACAAACATCCCCGTTCCCTGCAGAGCCGCAGATCCATCCTGTCCCTTTCGGAGGTGGGACACGCTCCAAGCTCAATTCTGAGGCTAAAACCTTGGAAGACAGCACTCTCCTGGCTCTGAACACCAGCTCCATGCCTCCCATCACCTCTTTGTCTCCCTGAGAAGGTTTCAAGGGTGGCCAGGGATACGGAGAAATCACTGATGAGAATGTGAAAGGTTTTGAGCAGGGTCTGCAGGGCAGGGGAAGGATGGGGAAGGATATTACACCTGTAATACTGGGCACTGCCAGCCCTCTCTGAATGCCCTGAGAAATTTTGGCTTTACATGATTCTGCTTTCAAAACGAGCCCCCAAGCTGCCTCCTTCCTGTGGCCTGAGCAGGGAGCTGAGATTGCTGCCCCTCGAGCGAGCGCTGTGTACCACGGCACGTCCCCTCTCCAGGAGCCAGGGATGAGTGCTGCAGTCCGGGCAAAACAAGCTTTTCATCTTCCTCCTTTAATGCAGAGCCACCTCAGTCACCCCAGCCGCCCTGGCGGAGGCAGCAGTGCCAGGGCGAGCCCTCGCAGCGCGGGCACAGCCCGGGTGCGATGATTGGAGCCGGCCTCACCCCGGCTGCATTTCAAACGCTCCGGCACATCTCACAGCCAGGGGAGAGGCACCGCAGGCACCAGGCAGGGCCAGGGCGCGGAGTCAAGGAGGAATTTCAGAATTGGTTGTGTGCGCTGCGAGGCTGATTGGAGTCAGGTTTGTAATCTGAGTTGTGGACTTGCAGACGATGATGCAAATCTCCGTCGTGGCTCTCCTTCATTTATCACTTTGTGCTGTTGATGCGAGCACAGTGCTGCTCCAGCCTGATCCTTGCTCGGCTCCGCTCTCGCTGCAAATAGACACCGAGGGCTGGTTTTGCAGGGTCAGAAGGGGTCTGGCAGGGGCTGGGGAAAACTGTTCAGAGGAGTCAGTGTTAAGTACAGTATTGTAAATAAAAATTCAAGGTCTCTAATGGGATTTTTTGGTCCTTTCATGAGAGCTGCAGGAGTGGTTTTGTTACTGGCTCAGTTCAGAAAACATGTTTACAGCTCAAATGAACACATCCAGGTAAACAAAATTCAGGCTGCTAAAGCTTAGGAGCTGGTGGTGCCCACATATCTGCAGCCTGTGAGGAGTCACTCCTGGGATCCAGAATTTATGGGTCCATCCTTATAACAGGCTGAGGATGGGGCTTAGCCTATTGTAGGAGCTTCAGCTTCCTTCCATTGCTGCAGCTTCACTGAAGCTGCTGTGAGGCTTTTTGGCTTTTTACAAGCCAAGAAAAATATCTGTCTCTTCAGTTAATAGGGGAAGGGTTATTTTGTGAGCTGGTGGAGAAAGAAAAATGGGTTTTGGATGGCAACAGCACATAGCATGATTTTACTCTTTTTTTTCTTCCTTTTCTTTTTTTTTTTTTGTGGACAACAGCTGTGATCTTGCATAGCTCTAACAACGTATCAACAGCATATTAGAAGTGAGCACAACACAGAAAACCAGCAGTGGGGAATGACAAAAAAAATTGAATTCACCAAAATTATTATTCCATGGCAGTATTTAAATTAAAAAAAAAATCACTCTAATTAATTTAGTTGTTCAGGGGGAGGATGGAAAGAAGGAAGATGGCACTAAAATAATAAGAACAACATTAGTAAGGGACACAGCCAGCTCTTGCTGTTGGCTCTCATCCTCATGCTACTCACATACACAGCACTGGGAAGGAGGGAGCATGATGGGAAGCAGAATGGGGAGTGCAGCCCATTTTGGGCCAGACCTGACTCCTCAAAATATCTGTAGAATGCACGAGATTACCCCAGGGAGTATCAGAGTTTTGGGGCTGGAGGCTGCCCCATGTCACGGTACAATCCTGCAGCGCCTGGATGGTGGCACCTGCCAGAATGGGAGAGTCCCACTGGCTGAGCCTGGGACACAGATCCTTGTGCCTGCAACCCATGGAGCAAAGCTTGGAACCAGTTCCCCTCCCAAGTGCTCATCCTGGGGGATGCAGCCACTGCTTCACTGCCCACTGCTGCTGGAAGACTCTTCTGGAAACAAAGGATCCACCAGGAAGAGTTGATGCCTGGAAAGGCTGACCTGGGAACAGAGACTGGGTAGAATAAAAGGATAAAAGGGATTTATTGAAAGGATCCAGCCTGGGCAGTGCAGGAACCCCTTGGGCCTACACCCAAGTCAAACCCACAAATGGGCACAAAATGGATCCCTGGGCACCAGGCCTCACACTTTGATAGGTTTGGGTCCATCAGCAGATTGGAGTTCATTGTCCAATTCCAGCTCCAGGTTATGGAGCTCCATCCTCCTTTCTTTCTTCCTTCTCTTCCTTCTCTGTTGTTTACACTCTTGGGCCTAAAATTCGTCCTTGGTCCCAAGCTAGAAAGGAATTGTTTTGTCTCCCTACTCTGTGAAGAGAGCTTCCCAACCCTCAATATGAACCCCAGAACCACACACTGAAACAGCCCAAAATCTGAAAAATAGAAAAGCTGAAACTTAAGGCATCACAGCAATCCTGAGGGCCCCATGCTGGGGGTGAGATGAGTAAATGGCAGCGCTGCCACGAGCTGTAAGGCTCAAAGCAACAACCCCACCACTTCCCTAACCAGGAGAGTAATGGAGGTGCTTTGGTTTTAAACAGTGAGTTTTTCACCAGACCAGCAAGTTGGGTAGAAATGAAGCATCTCTTGGAAAGACCTCAGGTCTTCACTGACAAAGAAAAAAACCAAAGGACTGCCACGACAATTTATGGTAGCACACATGAGATTAAATCCAAGTGAAGCCAGAGTGATAATTGAGGCTCTTACCTCCATTAGCAGGTCAAGGTGAACTCTCAGCTCTCTACTCTCCATGTCCTGGCTGTCAGGGGAAGGGTTTTTGCCCAGCCCTCTGCTTGAGCGTGCACTGCCTATTTCCCAGGCAGAGACAAACAAATGGAAGCACATCTAGAGAGTGACAGGGAGGAGGAAGCAGGGTGATCTGCCTCTCCATAACCAAACCCAGTTGGGTTATTCCTGCACAAGGCAGCAATGAATTTAAGTTAAAATGATACCAACCAGATTGCAATGCAATTAAAGGAGTCTCCTTAGGGTTGCACATCCAATTAGCAGCGTACCTTTAATTACACCAGAGCTGTTTCAAACAGACTCGTGCTGAGAGGGCCAGCAGCACAGAGCTGAAGCCTGCCTGGTGACCCATATCCATGTGCTCCCAGAGGAGGTACACGTGGGTTGGCATCACCAACACCTCCTCCTCTGGGAAAGAGCCCCCAGGATGGCCCAGCCTGGCCTGGGAGCCAGGCAGAGGAGAAACACAGAAACCTTCTTCAGCTTTGAGTTTTCTCCAACAGACAATTGCTGGAAAACAAATAAGATCCAGGTGCTTCTAAAAGGTAAGAGTTTTTCCACACCTTTTTGTACATCTCCCTCTTGTGGTGCCTCCATTGTACATCTCTCCTCCTGCCTCCAGGAACCGTGAAAGTTAAAGCATCGGAGTTGACTTTGATAAGAAAACTCATTAAAAAATTAACAATGCAAACATTAAGAATTGCTAGAAACACCAGAGCACTTCTAGCTGTCCCTCAGCCATCTCTGTGGAGTTACATGAGGTAAAAGAACTCAAAATATCCCCTTACCTTTAACTTTCAGCACAATGCCAGCCCCAAAGCAGCCAGCTGTGAGTCTGGAGTATGATCCTTGCTCTGGAGCCTTAGCTGAAATCCCTGTCAGAGCCTGTAGTCAGGCAGCTCTGGACAGCAGCAGGCTGTGCAACCTCACCTTACTCCCCCAGATTCTTATTGAAAATCCTGTCAAGGAGAGAAAATAAAGCTGAAGGAGGCTCTCCTTTGCCCATTGTACCATGAAGCCTGAGGGCTGGCATGTGTCAATAACCCAGGTGCCCCATTTTAATGCAAACTCACATCAACTTGCACCACATCGAGCCCTGGGATCAATTCTGAGAGGTGCTAGGAAGCAGGTGCTTCATCCATCTTCACGTGCTCCTCCTCAAGTGTTCTTTTAAGTACCTTCAATGTCAGTAAAACCAGCAAAAGTTGAGAGCATAGGCTTAATCAGATTAACAATTATAATCATTCCCATCCATCACTGCAAAGCAGCTGCGGTGCTGCCAAATCCGTTCTGCTCCAGGAACCTGGGGAATCAGAGCCATATCTGATCAGCCAGACAAGGGCAGCTCCGGGCTTGCCATAAAGAGGAAGAGAGCCATTGCTCAGCCTTGACTCCTTTATTCATTTTTTTTATGAGCCTCCAGAGCCTCCCCAGAAATTATTAAAGCCCCTCCGAGGAGCACAGCACCACAAAGGGAGCGATTCCTCCTGGGCTGGTGCTCAGGCTGAGGTAACGCCCTGTGTGAATGGGGACATGGGCAGGGAGGCCTCTCCTCTCATCTGCTTTCTGCAATTCAGCATTTGACCATCCTCATTATGGACTCAGCAAGAGGCTCTGTGCCACACATGGGTGGATGGCAGCAAAGGCACAGCTGGAATGTTTGTTATAAACCACCCTGCCTGTTTGAGGGACCCTCCTGCTCCTCAGGGCTGGGTTATAAACTGGGCCGTGTGAAATCAGACAGGATTAGGGAACACCGTGACATTGCAGCAATGTGGACCTTTGCTGGGAGGATTTGGGCTGAAGACCCGGCAGTGTACAAGCTTGCAAAGGTCCCCAGATGCCTGCAGGGGATGGAGATGTTCCAGGAGGAAAGGGATGATTTGCTCCATGCCTGCTGCCCTGCCTTTCCTGACAGTGGAGGCGGCAGAGCAGAGGGATGCAGCTTCAGACCCAGCTCATATTTCAACCATTCCAGAAATCCCGTGTGCCAGAGCCACATAACTCTGCTGGCCTACAGGAAAATGTCATTACTGGGTGAATGTCAGTGACCCGTGAGAGCAAGAAACCTTCACAGCTCCCTTAGAGAGTCTTGATGTTATAAGGGGTCATTTTTCCACTGTGAATATCCTACATGGGGTGACTTCAGGGCTTGAAATCACCTCATATATGATGCTAAGACAGTGCTTCTGTGAATAATATAGCATCACTTCTCCCACCAAGTGAAATGGGAGAGGCAAGTGTTCCCCCTGGACTGCTAAGTTTCTGTATTACTCACCAGCCTCATCCTGATAAATCAAAGCTGCTGTGCCATACTTCCAGCCCCTCTGGCATTCTTGAGCTCTGGCTCAAGCAGGAATTATGGGGTGAGCTGGCTCGGGCTGTGCAAGGGAGCACTCCAGCCTGTGTGGTTGTACAAGTCCTTGGAATCACCTTAGGATGTGGGAAGCTGTTTTCCCATCCACCCATGCAGAGGGTGACATGCAGAGGTGCTCAGCACCAATCCAGTGGAAACAGGAGAGTCTGTGCCAGGGCTTTCCCATCCCCACAGAGTGGGGCAGGAAAATGGAGCCTGTCCAGAGGGTTTGGATGGCTCAGGACTGGGGAGTCCCAGCAGCAGCATGGGGCAATGTGGGTGCAGGGCTGGGGCTGTGCGCTGGCTCTGGGAGGGCAGAGGAGCTCACAAACCCTCCTGCTTGCCTCAGGGGGATCAGGAGGAGGGATTACAGGAAAACCAGAGCACAGAAACAGGGGTTGTGCTTGCAGCATGGTACATTTGAGTGACAGACCCTGACAACCCGGAGGGGAGGGTCTGACGGTGTCATCCACTGTCACGGTTTGGCTCTCGTCCCTGCAGAGGCTGGAGAAGCCAGACCTGCTCCCAGGCCAGAGGGAAACAGCCCCCAAGGCTCATGGGTCAGACCACTGTTTCCTCTGGAAGTTTATGGAAATCCTATTTGTGGATTAAAACGCCGCTGCCGAGGCTGCTGGTACAGGATTTACAACGTGGCCTCAAAATACAGGAGAGAAGGAAAACTGAACCCTCCTTTGATGTTTGCAAGTGTGAACTGCAGACCTGAGCTGAACACACTGTAAATAAGGATCATTAATCATCAGCTAAGTGCCGTGCAGTTGCTGTTATTTACTATAACAACATAAATCATCAGCAGCCGCTATAATGTTAATTTGGATTTAGTATGGATTAGTATGGAAAAAATAATATCCTCACCTATTTACAGAATACATAACTTGTAAACACATACAAATGTGCCATGGCTTTTGTTCCTTAGTTTCCTCCAGCTAGGAAGCAAGGCAGGAAAACGCTCTGGGAGCTTGCACGTGAGGGACTGCCAGCAGCTCAGGCCAAGCTGCAGCCCAACAAAATCTATCTTGTGCTGACACTGTAAATCAGCACCGAGGGGGAAAGCAAGACCAGGAGGTCTTGGAGCTGTTTTGCCACCCCCAGCTCTCCCTCCAGCCCCAGTGCAGGGCACAGTGCTGGCACTTCCCAGATACTGCATTGCATCCATGGATCTCTTCAGTAACTCCACAGGTTTCCTTATTTTTTTTATCTGCAGCTCAGCTCTGGCTTTCACATTTAAAAAGCACCAGGCATGGGTTTTTTGTGGGATGCTGGAGCCTGCTGTTCCTCCATTTAGAAGGAAGGCTTAGCAGGGAAGGAGCATTTAATCTTAAATTAAGGGAGCATTACCCACATATTTCATATTCTCCAGAAACACCAGCTGTACTCCTCATTGATCTATTGTTTTTCCCCCTGATTTGATTTTATTCAAGCTAAAAGGTGGGGCTGAAACCCCATGCACCAGAGCAAGGTTGGCAGGGCATCAACATGACCGTAGTTGGTGTTTTGGGTGCAGAGCTCATGCCAGATTGGCTCCATCCCTCTCCACAGATCATTTCCAAATTTCATGGTGACACAGCTTCACTGCCCAGGGATCCTCATCTTGGTGCCTGGGCACAGCATTGGTCTCTGCCCTCAAGCACTCAGGCAAAGCAGGGAGTGTCTACTCTAACCCCCAAAATAACTTGAATTTTTTTAAGTGAGGCAGGTTTGTTGTTAAGAAATCACAGCAAATTTCTTCCCCAAGTCAGTCCAGCACTCGCAGTCCTGGTTATCTGCTTTATCCTGGTGGAACTGGAGGTGCTGAGCCCTGACTGAAGGCACGGAGATCCCTGACCGACCTCATGGAAGTCACCAGTGCTGCTTTAGCTGGAGGTTAGTCCTGATTAAGAAATAGGCCTTGATATCTGGGAAACAATTATGGTTTGCATTTTTAAAATGTAACTGGGAGAGAAAGAAAAAGAATTTGACTTTTTGGGGTGACCCAAAGATTTCCCTTAGGCCTGAAGCTACCACGATACGTTTAAAAACAGTCACAGGTAAAAAGAACAAAAGCAATGTTGCACCTGCACTTTGACTCCACCCCATCTAAAAATGCAAGTAATTGCCTTTAATGTTCTCTGTCATTTTTAACCTGTGTTCTGTGTGTGCCAGATGAACAGACATCAAACCAGGGTGAATTTCTCCAAGCTTTGAGCCAGAGCTGAGGTTTGCATAAATTAAAACCGGGTTAATTATAATAATTCTCACTCAATAGGGATAGTATAATAAGATTAATTAGAGGGGGGCTAATAAGAGGGTTCAAGCCACAGCAGTACAAAACCTGCACCACGCTCTTCAGTGGTTCCCTTGGACTTGTCTCCCACTCAGCTCAAGGGCAATCCAACATCTAAAAGCTGCTGCAGAGCCTTGACTGTGTTTTCCTGAGCACCCAGGCTCGCCTCGCACCGACCATATGTCTGTCTCTGTCTGCTAGCAGATTGCACCAAATATTTTCCTTTTTTATGGTGCCTGAGCAAACAAACACCATCTGTGGGGCTCGCCCAGGGAAATCCTGGCCCCCTTGGTGCCCACAGGGAAGGCAGCCACACGTGTCCATGGGGCTGACATTTCTGACATCCACAGCCCGAGACAAGAACTTTCCTCTGCTCCTCATTCCTGCCCATCCGCCCAGCTGAGTCAGGACCTGGCATTTTGCAGATTTCTACTCAGATTTTATTGAAGAAGGTCCCATCCCTTTGAAGGTCCCATCAAAGCAGACTGCCTAGCCTGGCTCAGGTTAGTGGGACTGCCTTGGGGTGGTGGTAGAGGGCAAGAAGGCTGTTTTACAGGTGGCTCTATCTTGGGTGTATCCACCGTGCTTTGGGCATTTGGGGCTTTGGGCGTTTTCCAGCCATGCTGAGATCCCTCAAATCCCAGGACTGATGGGGATTTTTGGTCTTGTTTGACTTGCTTAGAGCCAGAGTTCTTGGAGGACAGCAAATTATTCCCTGTTCAAACCTTTTTTCCTTCAGAAGTTAAAACTCTGGGGGGCACCACTTGGTAGGGAGGCTCTGTGCCATCTATCCGTGCACCCCAGCACTGGAGCAGGGGAGCACCAGCAATTACTGCAGCAAAGGGGTGAGCGTGGCCCTGGCTGGGTTTTCTCATGCTCTGCTGTTCTCTGTTACTTGCCTTTCTGCAGGAAATCCCTTTTCTGGTCAAATCAGAAGAGTAATTTAAATTTTGTAAAATCCCTCACGGTTTTGACCCGTGTGGGCATTGACAGAGATCTCCTGGTGGGCGATGGGCAGCTGGAAATTACCTATCACCTCTGTTACTTTTCCACTTGTGCTTCTGCAGTGCTGGGCCCAGAGCTTGTGCTCTGACCAAATCTTTTGTACAAGTGCCCTTTGGATTTAGCAATTCACACGGTGAAAGCAGAACCAATGAACCACAGGCTTCTCTGCTGCTGCCTTTAATTAAAAATGCCATGTCTAACACCAGCAGATGTTCCTGCTATCGAGACTCGAGGAATAATTTAATGCCGTGTAATGCAATGCTGACTGTGCTGCTTAGCTGCAAAGTGTAATAGGCTTTTTTTATTATTATTATTATTTCCTTTTGGGGATCAAATCCCTCAGTATTTGAAATCTTAAAACTTGGTAGCCTAACAGCCCTAATCAATTACTGCACTGAATGATCTCAGCAGCCCTGTGTCTGTCAAATCAAGGCTGCAGCTCATGATGCCTCTGTGACCACGGTGAGCTCACAGGGCTTTGGGTGTGGAGCAAAACTGGCCCCAGAGGGGTGGCCTGAGGAACAAACTAAACCTGTTAAAGCATTTGATTCAGACTTTTGGGGAGAGAGGGAATTCAAAGATGAGGCTGCGCCTCCTCCAGTTTTTTCTTCAGTCCACTGATGAAGAGGATCCATCCTGTCGCTTGCTGTGGGTGCTCAGCACATCAAGCTGATGTGCTTTCCTGGCAGGGTGTAGAGATTTCAGTGTGTGCTCTGTATTCAGGTGGATGAGAGCAGAGAGATCCCCTCTTCACAGAGTTTTGGCTCCTTTAACCTCTAGGAAAACAACCGATTGACAAAACTCAATGGAGCTGCTTCCCTCTGCACGCTCCTTCCTGTTACACAATGAATCACATAATAATTGTATATTTGTTGAGAAACAGCTGGGGAACTTCACTAAATGAATAAAATATCAGGTAGCAGTGTATTTCCATAAAAAGGTCTTTACCAGACGGGCACTGCTTTGAAATGAAGCACGAGGTAGGCGAGGATTTTTTACCTTCCTCGTCAGTCAGGGAGCTGAGCCATCCTTCAGCGTGGGTTTGGCTCCCGAGCTCAGCATTGTTTGGAAATCCCATTTCCAGCCCAGCACGGTGAGGATGAGCGCTGCCTCAGCGGGGTGCAGAGCCGCCGATTCATGCACGCACCAAACACCACTGCCTCACTAAATCACACTGCTGCTGAAACCCTTCTACTGGCTTGCTGTCATGCAACAAATTTATTTTAAAGCATGTGGGCCTTATACTGCCTGGAATGGCTTTACTTGTACTTTAAATACTGCATAAACCAAATTTAGAGATATATTTCTTGCTTCCCTCTGCCCCCCCATCATTTTTTTTTTCTCTGACTGTCCAATTGGTTGCAGTAATTCACTGCTGAAGAAGACATTTCTTAGATTTCCAAGAGCGGCAGCTCCTTAACCTTTATAAAATTAAGGAGAATGAATCATTCGTGACTTTTACATCTTTCTTGAACACAAGTATTTGTTAGATGCAGGCTGCCCAGGGCAGTGCTTTGCCTCAGTTTAACTTAGTTGTAAATGTTTGTAAATTCCCACATAATGTCTCAGCACAATGGAAACTATTGCATCTGTGGATTTATTGAGAGAGACACTAAACATATTTCAGCTGGAGGAAAGGAAGAGGAGGCACTTATCTGCTTTACTGTGCTATACAGTATATATCGGCATCTCATATTTTGTGAACGTAAATGCCAGGTTGACGCAAGAGATCTATGGATCAAGTGTTGTTTGTAACCTGCTCCAAATGCTCCAAATTGAGTTAAAGTTTCATCCCAGCAGTGAGCCCACTTGCCATCTTTCAGGATCCCTGGTGCACTGGGAGCTGTGTTTCTGGAGCACAGGATGAGCCAAGTAATAGGGACTAGGATGTTAAGGCTGCACCTGGCAACTCTTCATCCTTAAGGGAAAAGTGGCTTAGCTTATTTTGTGAGTTTATCCTGGTTTTGGCGATGTGAGGGAGCAGATCCCTGTCCCAGTTCCACCCCTGCAGCCCAGGGAAAGCAGTGAGTGTGCTGATGTGTCCCTCGCTGTCAACCCCCTCCTGCATCCAGCCGTGCTGGTGCAGCACCCAGGATGGGAAGAGCCACCATGGGACGTGCCAGCCCCCCAGGTGGCAGGGCTTGGGGACAAGCTCCTCTTTGCGCAGCACAGGCCCAGGGCACCTGTACCTGCTACTTTCCCTCCGCCAAGACAGGAAATGAGGCTGCTGTGCCCTGATCAGCTCACTGCACTCAGACCCCGTCAGACACACATCCGAGCCCCTCTGCTGCCCGCGAGCATCCGCCACCCTCGGGTGTCCCCGAAAAGCTGTGCTTTGAAACACAAAGCGCTATTTGCTGCGCTTCCACGCTCGCCTCCGTGGCCGCTGCTCTTTCGGCAGCGCCGCCTCCCTGGCGGATCCATGTGGGCAGAGGAGACCCCGCGCCGTGTTATTAACGCAGTGGGATCCCCTGAGCACCGGGAAACAGTGGCCCATTACAGACACACAGCCGCACTTTGCACAGCGGGATGCGAGCGCGCTGCTGTGGCTCCTGCGCTGCCGGCAAACGGCCCTGCTCTCCTGTGAGCATCGCTGATCCGGTGTGGTGGCATCCATCCCGCCCTGGCCCTGGTTCTGTGAGGCCTGCAAAGGCTGCTCTTTGACCTTTGGGGCCCTCCGTGGATTCCTCTCTCACGGATAGGGGTTGGGAGTTACCACGAATGCAGAGAGAGTGATGCTGCTTCACCCTGTGAGGTGTCAGCTCTGCCCCAGATGACAGCGGCAAACACCCTCAGATCTGAAGTGCTGAGAGATTCCACAATTCCACATCCTGTGTGGAGCTCACTTCTGTGCACCTCTGGCTCATATTAGTAAAAAAAGATAAATATTTAGCCTCCCTTAACGAAGAAAATAAATATATAAAATTCACAATTTAGACCATCCCCGGTGCTCAGGAGCCACGGAGGGACCAAGCCACGAAAGCAGAAGAGCGTGACACTCGAAAACTGGAGAACCTCCCTCTTGGAAGACATTAGTAAGAAATTACTAAGAAATACTTTCAGCCCTGATTTAAGGTAAGGCTGGGACACCCTTCTGACAGCTGTTTTCTACAACTGTCCCAAACCAAATTTTGCAGCTCCATGCCGCCATGTCTTTTTATGATGAAGTTCCCTCAAAGAATAACTCGCTCGCTTTAATCATGTTTTCTCCGAGATTTATGGCTTGATGCTTATTCACTGGCGGAGCTTCTCCACGTGAAATGTCAGTAAGCCCGTTATAAATTGCTCCTGGCATTCCTGCTCTATCTTTTACTTGGCCAGGAGTATTTCTACCTGAAAGTGATAAATTCCTGCTATAACTGCTTTATGTGCTCCAGTAATTACGCTGTAGAGGGATGGCGGGGGCTGCGTCTCTGTGCAGGTACCGCCTAAAAAAACCATCAACCTGCAAAAGCGGGAGATCGAGCTGTGGTCTGGGTGCTGCAGGACACACAGGCTGAGGGAAAAACCACCCTGGAAAACCGAAATAATGGTGACTGGTGAGGTATCTCTGCCAGAGAAGAAATGAAATGTTTGAAGTGGGAAGGCATTGGCACAGGGCAGGTGCTGTGCCTGGACTGGGTGCCAGACATGAGGGATGGGTGACCTCAGTGCCACAATGCTGTGCCCACCCACCTTTGAGTAGGGGATAATTATGCTGTGTTAGACATGTTTGTTACAGATACACAAACACTGGAAAGATGTACTTAGGAGCATCAGGTCTGGGTATGTGATCAATTTGGATGCTGTTGTGGTATCTAGGCGGGCTGAGCAAACAGCATGAGGTTCAGAAAGGCCAAGTGGCTCTGCACTTTGTCCACAATAACCCCCTGCAGCTACAGGCTGGGGCGAAGGAGCTGGAAAAGGCCCTGGGGGTGCCAGAGACAGCAGCTGAACATGAGCCCAGGTAGGCAGGAAGGCAAATGGCACCTGAATAATGTGGCCACAAGACCGGGGAAGTGATTGTCCCTCAGTGCTGGGCACTGGTGAGGCCACACCTCAAGTGTTGTGTCCAGTTCAGGACAAGATGGATGTTGAGGGGCTGGAGCAGGACAAAAGAAGGGCAGCAGAGCTGGGGAAGGGGCTGGAGCATGAGGAGCGGCTGAGGGAGCTGGGAAGGGGCTCAGCCTGAAGAAAAGGAGGCTCATTGGGGACCTTGTGGCTCTGCCCAGCTCCCTGACAGGAGGGGACAGCCAGGGTGGGTTGGGCTCTGCTCCCAGGGAACAAGGGATGGCAAACTGAACACTTGTCGTCATTTGCTCCTGAAGTTCGGAAGTTCAGACGCTCTGAGTTCTGCAATAGACTTAGAGACTTGTGCGGGCCCATTTCTCCTACCACCCTAAAGTTCAGAAGTTTAAACTGTCTGGGTCCTGTAACAAACTTGCACGGTGTGATGTTCGTAGAGACAAAAAGAGCCATTTTTCCTCAGACTGTCAAGCCATTCTTTCAGACCTAGTCGTTCCTGAAGAGATGAACAGCCTATTTTCTCTATAATTACTGAAGACTCCTGCCCATCGAGCCGTATGTGAAGACACCAGCACCCATTTTTCCTGCCACACCATATCTGCCCCTGGGCTCTTGTAATTCGCACCCCGAATTTCGCCCAGCCCGCCATGTCGCCCAGCCCGCCCCTCACGGAGGCCCCGCCCCGCTCCGGGAGCGCGGGAAGCGCTGAGGGCGGGGAGCGCGCGCGCGCGGGTCCAGCGCCTGCGCAGTGGCGGCGGGCGGGGGATTCGGAGCGGCGGCGGCGGGAAGCGCCGAGGGGAGGACTGAGGTGGGAGCTTATGAGAGAGCTCCTGTGAGGGAAGCGATGAGGGAGGCGCTGCGCGGACGCTCGGGCAACCAGCCGGCCCCGGGCAGCTCCCTCCGCCCCGCTGCCCCCTCCATGGCGCTGCCCGGTTACTCCTGGTCCCACACCCGCGCCGCGCTGGGGCGGCTGGAGAGAGCGCTGAGCTGCTCCCGCTGGTAATGGATGTCCTTCTTCCCCCTTCCCACCACCCCCTCCGTTTTCCCCGTGTGGCCGCGAGTGTTAAAAGTGCCGCGTTTCTCCTTGCTCTGCCCACAGCGCCGGCGTCCTGCGGGAGCCCGTGTCCCTGGGGCAGTGCGAACACGTCTTCTGCCTGTAAGTACCGGGGCTCGCCCGACCGCCGCCGTGCTGTGCAGGAGGTGTTATGAAGGGACAGGGAGGTGGCCACTGTGGTGCCTTCTGCTCCTTTCGGGGGGCTGAGGGGGAGAGGAAAGCGGGAGCTGCTGGTCCCATGCAGGAGTGCTGGTTTAGGCTTCAGGATGCTAGCCAGGTGTGAAGGGATGTCTGATGGAGGGAATTGTCATCTTGTAAGTGGGGTAGAATTTCAAAGCAACTTGCAGTTCTCATCAGCCTCAACTCCTTTCTCTTTCTCCTCACATGAAGAAAAAAGAGCAGCCTGGGGAGGTGTTTCCTGTTTCCAAGGGGGTTTTCCTCTGCCCCAGAGGGCTGGGTGGTGCTTGTTGGTTTGGCCTTCTACCAAGATTTTGCTCCTTCACATTTGCCTCTGTGCCTGTTTCTGTTTCCACACGCATCCAAACACGTTGGCATAGGCAGGCTTACCTCTGCTTACAGTTGGTCAAATAAATCTTGAGTGCTTCAAAACACCGACTTAAATCAGAAACGTTCAGCCAACAAGGCACTTCTGAGGTGGTCACTGTCAGTTAAAGCTGAGGAAACCCTCCCTCCCTCATGGATGTGTATCCATTCCCTAGCTTCAGCTGCACTTTTCTAACAGAAGTGAACAATGCTGAAGGCCTGAAAGGTAAGATATAAATGGAATATTTACTGTTTTTTTAAGGAGTAACTGATTATGGGACAGATGCCCTCAGCATCTCTTCCTCCAGTATTCATGTAGTAAAAAGATGCACAGATGATTTATTTCTCTCCAGACACGTGTTCTTTCCCAGCTGTGGCCATTAATTGCTGTAGAAGTTTCTTGAAGAGGCACCTTTTACAAGGGCATTTAGGGACAAGACAAGGGGGAATGGCTTCATGATGAAAGACAGCAGGTTTACATCAGATATTAGGAAGAAATTCTTCCCTGTGAGAGGGGTTGAGGCCCTGGCACAGGGTGCCCAGAGCAGCTGTGGCTGCCCCTGGATCCCTGGAAGTGTCCAAGGCCAGGCTGGATGGGGCTTGGAGCAGCCTGGGACAGTGGAAGGTGTCCCTGCCCATGGCAGGGGGTGGAATGAGATGGGCTTTAAGGTCACTCCCAACCAGAACCACTCTGTGATTCTGCTGTTTGAAGGAATTCTTTAAATTATTTACTTCATTTACACAACCTGTCTGCAGTTTATTAAAATAACCCCCAGAAACTTGTAAAAATTTTTATGAATATGAACATGTGGCTTAATAAATGTAATTATTTAGCTGTTGGCCATCTAAGGCCTTGTGGGTTTATTTTGGATAACCACTGTGTTAGAATACCTGTGTATTCTAGGTGATAGATTTAAATCACCCACTGTCCGTTGAAGTTTTGTGGGGTTTTTAAAGAAAAAGTTTTCCAAACGTCAAGAGGACTGTGCGGTTTGTATTGATGAGGCTGGAAAGAACAGCTAAGGTGAGTCTTAAGCACTCATTAGCAGCTATTTCCTGCTCCAGAAAAAGGAGTTTATTTGCTATTATTTGAGTTATTGTGTGCCTGTTTTCTCTCTTGTATGCCTGACCTTTTAGCAGCAACTTCATCTGTCCTTTGATGACTGAGTCTTGGGCAGTGGCTATTTTTTAAATAAACCTAAAGAAATTCAGATTAATGTCTTTAGTAGCAAATTAGGCATTTTCCATAATATTTGCAGTTACCGTAAGCTATTCTCAAAACTGAATTCCATAAAGTCATAGGGTATTTGCCACATTTTTATAATCTCTCCAGTAAGTCCAGGTTGCTGCTCTTTCAGTAATGACTCAGTTGTTTTTCTGCAGATTGTTCATTGATGTTAAACTGTTGTGTGAGAAATTTCCAGTGCCTTTTTTGTAACGCTGGAGTCAAAATGAGTAAAATTCTGTTGGATCTGGAACTTTTAGAGGAGCACTCTCAACTCTTGACTTCAGTTTTGTTACATTTAGGTGATATTAGATTTACATTCTGTTGATTTGAAGTTACATTTAAGTTACATCTGTTACANTCTGTTACATTTAAGTTCTGCAAAGTTTAGGTTTTGTCAGGATGAATTTCTCTCAAGTCTGAGTGTTGTGAACTGGTTCTGGTCCGCTGCTGAAGACACATTTTATTAACACACCTCGGGAGGACTGGGGTGAGTGGCTGGAGCTGACTTCTGAAACAGGGAGTGGAAGAGCTGAAACTGATGAACTGCAGGACGCAGGTCACACATAAAACAACTGCTTCTCCCTCACGATGGTTTTGTTATGGACAGGGATTCTGATCAAGATCAGGTTGTGCAGTTTTGTTGGGGTAGCTGTGCTAGATTACCTGCAGTCATTACCAGCTGATTACAAAACCAACAGCTGCAGGTAATTAAGAGATGTTGTGGGCTGGAAGCCATTCTGCACTTCCTTTGCAGTGCTGTTTCCAAGGCTGAGAAGCCTGAGCCCCGCTTCTCTAGGGAAGGAGACCTTGTTGGCCCTTCCCTTTGCTCCAAGTAATTTGTCAAATGTCACCTAGATTATGTTGGAGCCAAGAGCTGTGCTTCCATCTCCCAAACACAGCAGTGCCTCAGCCACGAGGGCCTCTGCCTGTTGAGAGCACAAAATACACCTGGCAGCAATTTTTACATGAGTAGTGGTCAGGTCACTGAGACTGCTGGAATTGATTCAGCTGTGTGGAACTACAACCTCTTATTTAATAGGATAGGTCAGAGATGAGATGTAGAAATGGCCCTTGAATGTTTCAGTTTAGATGGTAAATCATGAGGTCTTCTCACTGGCCTAATCCTAAGAATAAATGTATTTTAGGCTGATTTGGGGAGAGTAGTATTACTGGGTAAATCTGTTTCCCCACCATGATCATCTGACATAAATGCTGTGAAAGAGCAGTGATAAAATATTCTGAGCACTGGTCACAGGTCAAACTTCTTCACAGCATCAAGCAAATTTTAACGAGGAAAAAGTGGAAATTGTAGTATACTATGGGGTGACTTTCTGTTGCTTGTTTAAAATGGAAGGCTGCAGAATAGCAGATGCAAAAGAATGTGTAGTTGTAACTGTTAAGCCTGATTGTAACCTGGAATCAAACAGCAGTGGAGCTTTTGAGGATTTGGGTCAGCTTGTGAGACGCTGTGTTTCTCATACTGTCCTGACAAGGCTCTGAAGTGGGTTGCTCAATTATGTTCAGTTTGTCACTTGCTGTCACAGACGTGCCCTGTCCTGCGTTTGTGCCTGGCTCCTGTGGGCTTTGCAGCAGCGCTCTGTCAGCGCTGAAATGAGAGATTCTGTCTGGGCTGTGAAATGGCTGGCAGTGGGTGCAGTAGGTGACTTCCAGGGATGATGGGTTTCCCTTTGCCTTCCAGGTGCTGCGTGGGTGACTGTGTTGGCAGCGGGTGCCCCGTGTGCCACATGCCAGCCTGGGTGCAGGACGCGCAGATCAACCGGCAGCTGGATAACATGATCCAGCTCTGCAGCAAGCTGCAGCAGCTCCTGGGCCCCTCAGGTGAGACTCACCCAGCTCCCTGCTCCTGCAGAGCCCAGGCCACCCTGCTCCATCGCACAGGGAATGAGCAGTGCAACCCTGCTTAAAATTCCAAGAGGCTGTTCCAAATCGTGTTGGGAAAATTTGATTTGAAGAGAACTGTCTGTATGGATTGCTCGTTCTTTGAATCTGTTTTGCTAAGAAATCCGCGTGAGCCGGTTAGTCCATAATTCATTGGAATCTGTCTTCCAAAATTAGATGAAAGTGGGAGAGATTGCTGAGTCACGTGGCACAAAGCAGGGCCACAGGTTGTCAAATCTTATGGGAGCCCCAGTGTGTAATGTTCTGCATTGTATTAGGAGGGCCCTATTAAAGAATTAATGCCTATCTTCTCTTGCCTCTGGATTTCTGGGCACTGAGTCGTGCCTGCCATCCCAGTAATTTTCAGTTCAGGGCTTTTGCACATGGGAAAAATTGTCTGTGTTCCTTGCCTAAAAAGGGGAAGGAAGCAAGTCTTTAACTCATTTATTTTTCTGGTCCCTAACAATCAGCTAGTCTGCTGCAGTCAAGTTTTGTCATTGCTGACTGTGCTAGAAGATTGCAGAGAACGTTCTCTGGGAATTCATCTCTATCAAATTTTGGGTTGCTTGTCAGAGTAGGAAAAACTGTAGTGAAATAAGCGTAGGTGATTGTGTTTCCTCTGCAAGCTCAGAGAGGAGCATTTATGTAATACCAAGTTTTAGAAAACATTCATTTAGTTGTCAGATACAGAATAGGTAATTCTTCCTTCATTGTTGCTTCCTAATATGTTTGTCTAAGTTAAAGATTCTTTTTCTACATCTAATCCCATCAGGACCTTCATTCATTTATGGAATAGCTCTCTGTTGACACCAAAATGGATTTTAAGTGGCGAGGCTGGAAGCCCGTGTCCAAGTGTAAAGGAATACATTTTATATTGGTATAAAATCCTAAGGTGATTAAAGCTTCTGGAGCATAGAAAACAGATGATGGCTTAAACAGGATTTCAGGGAAACATTTTAAGTGATGAAAGCTTTTAAAAGCACACTCGGAAGAGAATCATTCTGAGAGGAACTACTTGTGATGCTATAAATAAAGCATTTAAAACGCAGCATGGTAGCATTATTGATACTGTTTAGCTGTTTTGGAGAACTCTTAGAGATGGATTAACTCTTAAAAATTGGTCTGACATTTAACTGTACTAAAAATTGAGTAGTACATTTAATCCCATAGTTCTTCTAAAAGGAAATCTGCATGGTGTGGCTAAGCCACAGAACTAAAGTTCTTTTCATCATCCCTTGTTCTGATTTAAAAGCAGACACAAAATATAAGTTTACAAGAGTGTTTTATATGAAATTATTTGGGAGATGCCTTTCTGTAACTGGTAATCTTTGCAGTGTGCTAAGGATTAACACCATGGCCTTGTGGATGTGTGATGCTGAGGTTAAGAGAAAATCCTCCCAGGTCGATAATAGTTCACTGTCAGGAATGGCTTGAATTCATAAATAAATGAGCACACCTCCAAGAAGAACCAATTACGAGTTGGGAAAAAAATATGGTTAAAAATCCCAGGATATTGTAGCTTTAGAGATTTTGAGAGCAAATTCTTCAGGACATTTGTCTGTCATCTCCAGCAAATCCCTCACCTCCTATAGATATGTGGATACATTAAGTTCTGCCTTGAACTTAATGTATCCAAAGTGAAATATGTTTGAGTTTGGAGAATCGTTGGTTCTCTTCCCTTGTGAAGGACTTGCTTTCATGTTCTTACAGCGCTGTACTTCTGTCAACAATATTTTCTTCTCTTTTGTGTTAGAAGGTCAGAAATTGTACTTTATGTTCCAGTAAAGGAAATAGACCGAAAAATCAATCTTTCAGTGCAGGAAAGGAGGAGAAGCAGTTGAAAAAAATAGTATTTCCATCTATTTGTTTTATGTTCCTTTTGCATATTTGCTCTGTTGTGTGCCTTGTTTTGAGAGAGTTGTGGCTTCTCTTAAATCTTGCTGGAGATCCTTGTTGACACTAGAATTTCTAAGTGCATCCTACTAGTAATTTTTTTAGTCTCTGACAGAGCTAGTGCATGCACTAAGTTGTGTGTTTTTCTTTTTAAAAACCCTATGGAACTGCTGTGACTGAAAAGGATAGGGTTAAGCTCACACTGAATATTTCAAATACAAAAATCCCTGTACCCTGAGGTTCCACAGTAGGCATGAGAGGGATCTCTTTTTATTCCATTGGGACAAAAATAGCTTCTGCCAAACAGCATGTGCATTGTAAGAAGCTGCAGCAAATAATTCAGGAAAGACTGCACAAAACAGCTAATACTTCCCTTTTAAATTAGAGGGAAACACAGCAAATGACACTCTGAAGATGAACTGACAAACAACAAACCTGAAACTGGCTGGAAAACACAAATAGTAGGTGGAAAATACAAGCTAGGAAATGCTGAGCCTCCAAATGAATTCACTTGTTAGAGGTTTTATATGCTTAGTCCATGGCAAGGTGAGGAGATTTGCCTGACTTTTTGGCTGCCCTGTGCTGTTCCTTCCTAAGGGTAAAGGGAAGCTGGCTTTGCATAAAACAAAACACTAGATTTGTCCATAAAACACTAGATTTGTTGATTTGCAGTGATGATTTTGCAGGAGAAATTCTAAATACTTAGACTTTTCTGTGCCACGTTCTTTAAACAGAACAGATTGTTGTAAACTTTCAGAACCATCACCAACCATTTATAGTTGATTTTACCTTGTTCTTTGCAGCAATCTGCTTCACTCATATATCAAACAGAAAGCCTTCCTCCTCTCTTCTCATGCAGAGCTACACCTTGCAGGTGTTGCTCAAAGCTTCCTGAGCTCATGCTGGTGCTGGTGGACAGTCAGTGAGATCAACTTTTAATCAGTCTTTACAGTTTCATGACTTTGTTTCACATTTACTGCATGTGGAACTCTTGTTGTAACAGGTTACGTTGCATTTCATGGATGCTGTGGTATTTTTGATGATGTCTTAAGATGAAGTTTTGAATAGCTGGAATTTCTCCCTTTCCCCCTCAGTGTTGAATACTTAGCTTGCAAAATAATCATTCTTCAGTGAAGGCACGAATGTTGCACAGATGGTACCAAAGCTCTTCCCTTTGATTTTTAATAAGGGACTAGTTTGTCAAAGAGATTCCTCAACTTCTGTTCTGAAACCCGTAATGGAGAATAATTTGAAAGGCACACAATGTGCATCATTACATTCCTTTGATGCAGATTAATGATAGCTAAAGCACATTTTCTAATTGCTCCTTTTTCTCCCCCTGCACTAGGCTGCTATTGCACTACAGCAGTACTTGGAGATGGAGCTCTAGTTGCAAGGCACTGACTATCTCCTGGTATTTTTGTGTACTCTCAACCCTTTTAACACTTAAGAAATCCAACTCTATTAAATGTCAGCATTGAGAAACTTGGGCTTATTATGTGCAAATAACTCTAATTTAGAAATAACTCAGTTACTACATTGTGTATCTGAATGTTACATTTAATAGGTAATGGAGACTAAATTTACTGCATTTATTATAGGCTGATTCTAGTACTGTTATTGTGGATGCTCTTTATGCTATTGCAGGTGCTTAAAATATAGGGTTAGTAAGGCATGCTCTACTGATTTACTTTGTCTGAAAATTTTTGGGAGGACACTTACATATTAAAAAGATAATGAAATCAAAATCCTAATAGTAATTTTTTTCAATCCTGTTGAGATCCAAGCTCTGGCTTCAAACTCTGAGACAGCAGAGAATTCATTGGGATTGATTTTATTGCAAGCAATTTTCTCTGAAGGTACTTTAACTGAATGAACTTAGCCACCAGATAATACCTTCTTTATGTAAATTAACATTTACTTATTAAATCATGAGAACTTCCTTTCAGCTTCTTGGCGTTGGATTTCCCCTTTCTTTGTCTCTCTCACAGCTCTGGGTCCATCGAAAGATTTGATTCTCAGGGAAGGTAGATGGGTCATTTGTCCAAGTTGCTTTGGCTCCCTGCCTTGTACACTTGGGAAAAGGAGTCCAAGAGGAAGCAGAAAATGCAGTTTCCTCCCCTGGGTGTGCAGGGCTGGATGGGGTGATGTTGGAACCCTGGTCACTGGGAATTTTAGACCTTTTCTGCTAACAAGCATTGACCCCCAAGAGAACACTGCATTTAACCTAAGGCCATAGAAAAAGCTTCCAAAATTAAATGACAGAACTAAGATTATGGGTGTATAATTTTAACAGAAGTGTATAATAACACATAGTAGAAAACTCAGAGTTTAAAGTTCTAAAATATAGTAATTATTTATAAACAAGATAGAGATTTTAAGACAAAGGTTTGTCCTTCTTCATAGGTCTAAGTGATATTGTGTGATTAGACAGAAAATTCCACATTGCAGGTCACGAATAATTAGTTATTAAGTTAAACATAGAAATAATTTAGCTAACATTTCTTAATTAGATAGTTTACCATTAAAAACACCTTATAGAAAAAGAACTGAGACCGTTTTTAGTTTGTTAATTTAAAGTGCTATAGAACTCACAACTTTTAAGACTATAATATAGATAAGAACTAATAAACATTTGAGTCCAAACAAAAAATATCATCTTCCTTATTTAATCCTAAACTTAAAAAAAAAAAGCTAAATCTCAACAGGGTGGGTCAAAGTATTTATTTAGCATGTCATATTTTCAGCAGGTTTTTAATAACCTGTCTAGTAAGGCCCTGCTGAGCAACCAGTAATGGACAGATCAGTTCAGGAAGCCTCATGGTGGATTTTCCACAGACTTTCCTGCTGCCAGAAGTGGTACATCCAGTGAAAATGCTTCATTGTGTTCTGCTGCTTTAGATCACACATCTGAAGGACAGTGCCTTTGATTGAATTTGTCACTTGGACTTTAAAGTCTTGCTTTGCTATACACATCAAAAAGAATTCTGGCCATCTTAAAATTGTTGCACAAATTACTTCTGCAAGCTGATTTTAGTCTCTCTTTACTTGGGGATGACTGATAGTTTTAGCAAGGTAAATATTTTACAAGGGGATCTGCTGGTTTGTGTAAACACTGAAGGCAAGATGAGTAAATAGTAACTTGTGTTTTATATTTTGCATCTGTTTGCAATCAAGCTCTTCTTTTTTTAGATGTTATTGTCAGAATGAGATTGGATATGATCTCAAGGCTAGCTAGTTCTGAGATTTCAGTCTCAATTTCAGTGCTTTTTTTTCTTGTTTGCACCAAACCCAACCTTAGAGGAAAACCAAATAGCTGCAGTTCTGTACTTGATGATTATTTTTAGATGCCTAAATGATTGATTAACTAGCCTCAAGCTGTATTCTTAATGACACTTTTGGTCTGATGGCTTACATATTCCTCTAGCTAAATCTAATATGTAACAGGATTTAATCTGAGGTGTAAGTAGGGTAATTGAAATAAAGATTAAGGAAACATTTAACTTTGCAATATGGCTTTAAAAGACAACTGTGAATGTCTGTTTTAGTGTTGAATTACTAGCTACACAATTGTCTTTTTAAGTGGAGTTTCAAATGCAGTTTTTTGTGACTAAGGGATTGGAACCAGTTTGTTTGCTGCTATGAGTTTATCCCAGCTTGCTGTAGTTACTAACACCAAAAATAAAAGAGAAGGTATGGAGATAATAAATTAGCCATGGAAAGTTAATGCACTGAAGTGAAAGTGATAGATTGTTGCAGTGAGTGTCTGTCACTTTTAATAACTGAGACTCTGTATAGTTTATTTCAAGAATGCTTAAAACCCTCCCCTCCTTTCTAATCTGGTTCTTAGTGCTGCGTCAAAAAAAACCCAAAAACCAACAAAAAAAAAACCAAACCAAAAAAAAACCCAAACCAGAATTAATATTAGTTTTGTGTTTGATTGCTATAAATCACCAAGACTCTTGTGAGTGGTAGTCCCTGAGGTCTGAGGCAACAGGAAGGAGTTGTGCATTTACTTTAGAGGACTTGTCCAAATAACCTAAAATAGCACCAGTTTCAGAATGAAGGAATTGGTAAAAAATCTGCTGTCATTCTTTTGTGTCAAAAAACCTGTCAAATTAAATTAGTGTCTAACTTTGAGGTCACTTTATACTCCTTAATTTATTCTTAAGCCATTGAGGACAGTATTTGTCCTCAGTCCTTGTTCTCAAGTGTTATTTCGTGTGCTGGGAGTACAGGATATTCCTCCATCACCCTGGTCATTGATTTGTAATGTGCTGTATGATGTGATTTATGAAATTGCTCCACTGCATGTTTCTAAAGAAATGTTTGAGATCATCAAAATGCTTAGCTTCCTTAAAATTATTAACTACTCAGTGGTAAAGGATCAAATGACAGGATACAATTGCTTGCAGATTTTCTATGTATTCCTCTGATTCATCTGCTATATCTATGGAATCTGTCAAAATTTCTCAGGAATGTTTGACATTGTTATAAGGATATTTTTGCTTGCTTACAGCTTTTTTCCTTCTCATTTTTGGATGAACTGTATTATCTCTTTAGAAAATAATTTCTGTGCTCTTTTGTGTATGCACTTGCCTCTTTGTTAAACCTATTTCCAAGGAAAACTCAGTGAGAAAATCAACTTCTGTTGTTTTCTGACTCTTCTGTGCACATGCCGTGTTGTGAACCCAGACTGCTGAAGGAATTTCTCTCTGCTAGGATGCTCACTTGCCTGATGGAGAGCTGTAGCTGCACTGGAATCTCTGAGCTCCACAGTGGTATTTGACCTTGCCAGGGCTTTTAAAGTCACTACTTGTGTCTTCTCAGAAGGAATTAAGGCACTCATAGATTGTATTTAGTAACACTTCATCAATTCTTGCAGTTGTTATGTTCTTTTTTTTTTTGCTTTGTGAGGTTCTGAAGAGTGCTCCATAATTATTTTCACTCTTTCCTCATGCACTTAGATTCAGCAGAAGATACATCCACACCAACTAACTCAGACTTGGGAAAAAAGAGCAAGAAGGATCAGATAAAAATGTGGCTCAGCCCAAGGAGCAGGAAGATCCGATGTGTCGTGAACAGGAGTCGGGCTGAGACTTTTAAAAGACGTGACCTTGACCAGGACACATCTTCAGTTTATGATTTCTTTCCTTCCCCTCCTCACGAAAAGCCCTCCAAGCCAACAAAAAGACCAACCCAGAGACAGATGAAGAAGAAACATCTAGCAGACATTAACAAAAAGTGGAGCTTAGAGAAACCTGAGCAGAAAAGAGCTGAGAAGACTTCCAAGGAAAAGTGTGTGACCATCTGCAGTCAGCCAGTAGTGCTGTGCACTCAGGAACCAGAGAGTCCTGAGGAAAGACCTCAGCAGGAGCCTGTGAAGGAAGCTGACTCCAGCTATAACACAGAAGATGTGGAAGTTCTACCACAGGTAGAATCCCCAGAGAAGAGAGATAACAGTAAGGCTGTGTGCTCTGCACAAGATAGCGAGGAAAAAACTTGTGCTGCAGAGACACCACTGCCAGTAGCGAATGAAGTTACGCCTTTGAAACGCGGAAGGGAGCAGTCCAGAGTTCAGGGTACTCCTCAGCCTAAAAGAGCAAGGAGAAGTGAGAGGGGCATTCCTGGGAAGTCAGGCAGACAGGCTGATGGCTTAGAGGAGTCACTGCAGGGCTCCCCCATCTCCCCAGCCACCGAACAGACACCAGTTCAGGTTTCTTCCCCTGCATCCAAACTCGCTGACGCTGGAATGAAGACAAAATCTGCAGCCCTTCAAGCGATCAACAGCCCTTCACTTTCAGAATCTCCCTCTACCCCATCCACTGCTAAGACCTGCAGTCAAGTAGCAACACCACTCAGTCCTTCTGTGCTGAAATCCTCTGGTGGCAGAACAATTGCCAGAAGAAATCACAAGGGAGAGACTTTGCTGCATGTTGCTTCCATCAAGGTAGGACCATCATCTTCTAGTTCAGCTTTAAGCAGAGGTTTAAAAGGACAGTCTCGTTTTAAAGTTATTCTGGAAACCAGTTACTTCAGAACATCCTGTTTTGGGGAGGAAAATCTCATTTTGTGATCTTCTAGGTTTATTGAGAAGTTTCCAACTTAAGAAACATAAAGAAATGACTGTTCAAATGATGAAATATGATTGTACTTGGAAACTCAAAGCATTACAGTGTCAGTTTTACCTGTGAGTTCTAGGAAGTGATAAGCATTTAAATGTTTTGGCCTTGTGTGCCAAAAAGCTGTCTCTGATTTGTCGTAAGGAGTTTAGGAAGTATTTCAGATCTCACTGAGTGACCTTGATCAGTTCAATCTGAGCTGGCAACTCAGCCAGGACAAGATCTGAGTTCTGTACATAAAGATAACTCTGTGGAACATGAGTTGACTATTATGTAAGAGTTGAGATCCACCACCTGGTGCAAGTGTTGGCTCAAGGGGGATGAGGTGCTGCACCCTGTGATTCCCATGCTGAGCCCAGTGCTCTGGAGGGAGGGGACAGTTGGGGTGTTCTCAGTTTTATCTAACATCAGAATTATTCTTGGAATGACAGCTATCACTCATTATGCTGTTAATATCTTAACCAGTTCCTGGTGTGGTAGAACTTCATGGATTTGCTCTTTGCAGGGGCTGTCCTTGCCCATTACTTTGTAAAAGCTGGGTAAAAAATGTCCCACTCATCCGATGCACTCATGGCAGCTGCCTCCTGAGAGGTCGTTTCAGAGAGTTTGTAGTCTGGCAATTTAAATGTACTTTGTGCTAAATCATAAAATACAAATGCTGTGTGGTTAATAAACTGCATATACTGGAAGAATTGATTCCTCTATGGGCACCTGACATTTATACAGCACTTCTGTCTGGTGAGACAGAGGCTGTTCTTGATAAATAACTGTGTCCTCTTTCAAAGGCATTCTAATAAGCCACTCCTGCTGCACGAGACCTTTTTAAATGGAAGTGTCAGCTGAACTGAGTTGAGTTCAAATCTTGCATTTGATGTCATTAATGTGGAATTAGGGGGGAGAAAATGAAACGTTGTCCTCACAGGACTCAAGAGCTTTGAAGGGGAGATCTCTTGTAACCTCTTGTCATAAGCCCCACATATTCCTCTTTATTAAAACACTGTTTACAAATTACCCTTCCCTGATTTTCTGGGAATTTGTAATGAATACAGTCATGACTAACTGGTTCTGAAAAAAATGGATCTGCCTTGACAAGTTTTCACACAGGTATGGTTCCCAGCAATATGCCTGGTGCTCCTTTGGGAAGCAGGTATTTAATCTAAGAAAACAGCATCCCTGCAGCTTGTTGGGACTTGGAGTGTTGGTGATATGCCAATAAGGTGGTTTTTCATTGCAAAGCATTTTGGAGATAAATGAGGAAAAATTTAACAGCTCATGCTGTAGACAAAAAGGGTAAACATGTTTTGATTATTGAAGTTCAGTGGTGTTGCTGGCACTCCTTACTGGTGTTGGTACAGCCAAAAAAAGCTGACTTCCAGCTGGAGTGTGGGCAGTGGGATGGGCTTTTCCAGTCCTGTGTGTGAGTTCCTTTTGGTGTTGTCTTTTGATGTTTATAATTATTGAGCTAAAGTGGGAAATGGCTTCTGTTCCTCATTAGTTCTGCTGTGGTTTTTATCCAGCAGCTCCATATTCATTGAGGTGCTCATTAGCAAAGGCTTGTGTAGCTAGGAAGGACTTCAGGGTGATCCCAAAGCTTGCTTGGAAAAGGAACTAAAATAACACAAGGAAAATGATCCCTTGGTTATGATCTTTTAACTTGCAGGAACCCTTTATGAACTGATGAAAATACTTTTTCAAACTGGTCTTGAAAATACCAGGCTTTATCCCCTTTGTATGTTCTCAGTGTGGGGTATAGATGCATTGCTTTGGGTTTGGTTTGTTTATTTTTGGGTTTTTTTCCTTTCAAATTAGTTCTGTTTTTTTTTCCTGAAAAAAGCACTTTTCTTCCAGTTTTATGGGCAATTTTTTTTGGTGGTGTTTTCACAGCCAGTAATGTTTTTCCATATGTGTAAACAGAAACAGGCCTTGTAGCTGCCACCCTCCCCCAAAGTAAAATGAAGTCTAATACTCTGGGACTTCATTAATTAGAAAAACAAATCTGTATTATTTTCGTTAGCTGTTAGGGTCTAATACCCAGAATTTAATTAAAGCCAACTGAATTCTCCCTTTTTTCTTATTTAAAAGAGATCATAAACAACGTTAGCAGGCATGAAAAGTTGAGTGTCGTGCTGTTTCTAATGATTCTGAGGGATTGTCCCCAGTTACTACTACTACTAGTAGTTGTTATTTCACTGAAGTCACTGTGGTTCTCAAGATAGGTTCTAGTGTGGATGAACTTAATGCTGAGTTAAACTAAGAAATGGAAATAAATGTGACTCTTCCTGTAGCAAACAGCAGTCATGTTTATCTTTATAGTCTGAAGGTGAAAATCCCAGTTAGTTAAAATACAAAATGTGACCTATTCCAAACTAGTGGGGAATTGCCCCATCAGCAGCCCTTCCACATGGAAATGTTTTTACAGCAAGAGAACAAATTGTTCCTAGGACCAGTTCTTCCATGGCAATTAAATCCCATCTTAGGGCAGAGTCCTGAATCCACAGCTTAAACTAGCAAATGGCATTGTGTTTGAAAGGAGATCTTTTTAGCTCATTTGCTTGATTTAAAGATTGAAGTTGCTTGATTAAATTTGTAAATAAAAGATGAAATATTTGGTTGAAGGAGTAGAGGTTTTTAGCTGCATCTTCATGTACTGTCCTAATTCGTTGGATCTCTCTTATTAAGAGAGAATATGGCACAATGTTTTCTGGTAGAATATGCTGTGTGGTAGAATATTTCTGGTAGAATACGTTTTCATTTATTTAGTAATTTCACTTTTCAGTGAAAAATACCTTGAGTAATAGAAATTGTAAAGGGCAAAATGAAAAAAAAATCAAAAACTGTAAAATAGGGCTGAAAGGACACTTGCAGTTCTTAACCATATGTATTAAATTCAGGAACTGAGGAAGAAGAAAAAAAAAACCCTCCATCAACCTTGTGTAAGCCAAGTAGAGATGGTTTTTTGGGCTTGTGCCAGCCGTGGCTGCAGGAACGAAATTCTCCTTGGGAGGAGGAAGTGCCAAAACCGTGTAAATGCTCTTCTCTGTCGAATCTACTGCCGGCTCCAGCTCTGCCAACAGATGGCCCCAGTGCCTTTCCTGCTTCCCTGCTTTCCCCAGCTGCCGGGAGCTGCGGTGCGGGGAAGAGCAAACCCTGAAGTGGCTTTACTGCCTTGTCACTCCAGCCTAGCTCTGTTATGAGCATGAAACGTCCTGAGCTTTGTCTGTTCCAAATGGATAATTCTGCATTCTGCGCTAGCTCCTGCCTCTTCAAGAGCTGGATGTAATCCTTCATTGATAATTAGATTTCAAAATAAACACTTGCCTGTGAATTCTTAATGGCAGGAGCAGTTTTCTAGCTGGCGTTTGCTTTGTTCTCCCTTTCTCAACAACAAGTGTCTCCACTTAGCGTTTCCCCTCTGTTGCTGCAGAGTTCTGAGAGGGTCTCTCCTTGTGTCCCCTGCTTATGGCTTCTTAGTGGAGACTGCTGATGTTCCTGCTGCATCAAATATACTCAAGGAACTAAACGTACACAATTAATTTCAGCATTAGTCAAAGCACATCTTTATGCAGCATGTTGGAATTAGTCATTCCATGCTAATAGGTGTGGTTTTTTCTGCTCTTTTGTGGAGGAAAGGCATGGAATTGACATATTTGTGTCTGGGATTTGCACCTATGTGGTCCTTACTCTTGTTTAGAGTTTAGCAAAGCATTTATTAGCTTATAAATGTTAGTAATTGCATCAACTTTGATAGAAGTGGCCAATGTAAAAAATAACCAAAACACTTTTTTTTTTTTTTTCAATCTTGGATCACAGTTGTTTGGCTTGACTTGTCATCTAAACCTGTTATCAGCCTCTGGGATATCCAGGCAAATGTCAGAGGTGGGATTTGATGATCTTATAGGTCTTTTCCAACCAAAATGATTCTGTGATTGCGGTCCTGCTTGCAGGATGGACTTGATAACATGTCTGTTAATAATCTGCCACTTGAAATTTAGTCTTCTGCCTTTTTTAGCTAAATGTTCTCGTTCTGGTGACTGACTGAAGAGCGGGTGAGCACACAAAAGGCACATTCTCCTGGCTCTGTTTGTTAGCATCTCTTGTAATCCTGATTGGCAGCACCCATCCAGTCACCGCAGCCCATGACAGCTTTCCCTCCTCGCTGTCACTCTCACTGCTCTGTGCTGGTTGTAGGGAGCAGGTTCCATTTGCAGATGACACGATGACAATATTCATCTTCTGTAAGCAGCAAAACAACCATTTTCTAATTTTGCCACGGGCCTGGTTTTAAGTCAGGGGATGTTGTCAGTCCTGGTGTCCACACCAGCAACGTTTCCTTTGATGAAACCGCAGCGACGTTTTACAAATCAACGCTCACATAAGTGATCTGAAAAGCTGTGATAGTATCTGATGCCCACACAAATTATTAGCTGTGCTTCCTGCTTTAAAGCAATATTCCTGAAATGTCAAACCCTTTGCAGCACATGTTTGCAAACTGAACTTTAAATGATAAGCTTGGCTCTCGCTCATTATAGATAATTGTGTGTTCTCTCTGTCGGGAAGGATCTTAATGCTGAGCGCTGTCTTGGCTGCCTCTGAATAGCTCCTCAGGTTTGATGTATGTCTGTTACCTTGCAACCATGAAGAACACGCTGCTGCTAGAATCCTTTAATTGCTTTGAAAGGTAACATTTTGCTGGGACGTCCAGGTTGTGAATATAATGCATGAAATTTATTTCTGATGTGTTAATTTGCTTGATGGTTGTAAAGCCAGTGAGTTTCAGCATTATTTCGGTGAATTTTGAGTTTACAGTTGTTGCTTGCTGGATTTATTTTTGAGAAGCAGTCTGTCTTAATATTTTTTCTGACTTAAAGAGTTAAGATTAAAGCTAATTTCTTTTTGAAAAGAGTTTCTTGGGCAACAAAATCGGATTGTTTGTTTTTATTGTATTTAAAGCTTAATATAATATTCTCTCACCTTTTCTAAGACATGCTGTGAGTAATACCTAGAAATTACTTGACATTCCACTACTTAAAGACATTGAAATTGATGTACATCATGGATTAGTTTTTTCTCATTCAGATCCTTTTTTATTTTGTATATTTGGCCTTGGCAAGAGCTACCAGTTTGTGTATTAATGGTCTCTTCATTTGGGATCACAGTAGCCTGGTCTAGGCAAAGTGTCAGCAGTTGTCTTCAAACACTTCATTTTGCCCAAAATAGTAAGAATTGAGGCCTGCACTGCAGTTATCTCCTTGCCTCACCTTCCACTGGTGCCTCCTCCTTACCTATTTATAGCTGCACCTGGGTGTGCTCCAATCTTGTTACCAGCTTTGCTTTTCAGGGTGCCAAAACTTCTGATTCACAAATTCTGCCCTTTTGCTTCCTTTGCCTCATCTCTATTCAGCTTCTTTTCCGTAGCTTCTGCATCAGTTTCCACCCTTTCCACACCTCCCTGCTTACAGTGAAAGCTGAATATAGCATTTTTTCCAAAAAGTGAATTAAAACTGTTTTGGTAGATAACTGTCAGAGAACGTGTCTGTGAGATTCAACATGAAGTAGTAATTTCAGTGTTGAATAAAACTCCCTCCCTTTCATGGAAAACCAATTTCTAGAAGCTTGTCAGGCTTATTAATTTATTTCACCAATGTTTTCAGTCAATTATTTAGTTTAGCTTGAAAAAAAAATCCAGTTTGAAGGATGAAGAAATTCTCATAATAAACGTTCCTGACTTTAGTCCTTGCAGTTTGACTGTAGTGGACACATTGCAATTAGTGCAAACTTTTCCATTTAATTTGAATTAACTCTGTTACACACATAGTTTTTATCTAGAAATATTTGTGTATTGTGTAAAATAGACAGGAAATATTGTGTATTTGTGTAAAATGTATGGGTGGTTCTAAATGAACAGCAGTGATCAGCTGTGGTCTCCAGATCAGCGGAAGGCTTATATCACTGCATTTTTATTACAGCTAAATTTACAATTGAGAATTCCTCAAATTTGTGTTCTATCTCTGTATTTACTTTTTCATAACTCTTTTTTTCCTGTGTAGGGTGACCTGGAAGCTGTGGAGCAGCTGCTGAAAAATGGGGCAGATCCCAATGTCAAAGACAATGCTGGCTGGACACCACTGGTGAGTGTTGAAGGCTTCTTTCTGTCATCTGTCTTCTAATCAGGTTTCACTTCATCCCTCCATTCCTCTCTGCTATTTTAGTTCCCTTCACACACATTTAGGTGACACAGAATTATTCAAAGTGAAGAAGTGATGATAAACAAGGTTTAAAGAATTCATCAGCAACCACTGACCTGCCCAGGTGTCATTCTCCTTTGCTGGGGTGTAGGGCAGGCCACGGAACCAATCAGCCTGTGACTCTGCAAATGCAGAAAATACAGCTAGGATAGCTCAGAAATGATCAATTCCAAACAATGTTTGTATTTAATGGGTTCCTAATGTCCTCAGTGGTTTGGAAATATATCACGTAGTGGAGTGAAAAAATTGCTCTATTGAATTACAGAAAATAAACAAAAGATTCTTTTCAACCATGACTTCTTGCCCTCCTGCAGAATACTCCTGATAGCCTGTAATCTGGAGGGTTTTGTTCTCTGCGGTCTAATTTGCACACAGTTGGCCTTTGTTCAGTCCTTCTCAGGGCTTTTTGTCAGCCCTGCATTCCCAGGTTAATTCCTGTCAGGAATGTACTGCAGCATCCTTGCATCATCTTCCCTGGCCATCTGCAGAGCGAGCTGCCGGGAGAGCATCCTGCTGTGAGTTCTGCCTCACCTGTGGCTTTTCCCACCCAGCACGAGGCCTGTAACCACGGGCACAGGGAGGTGGTGGAGCTGCTGCTGCGGCACCGCGCTCTGGTGAACACCACGGGCTACCAGAATGACTCCCCGCTGCACGACGCCGCCAAGAACGGACACGTGGCCGTGGTGGAGCTGCTGCTCCTGCACGGCGCCTACCGGGACGCAGTGTGAGTACACCTGGGGTGCTGCTGGCATTTAACCACGCCTGCAGCGTCCGGAGTGGGCGTGAAGTGACTGTGAAGCAGAGCTGGTGATAAGTGTGGTTTATTTGAGGTGAGGGAGCGGGTGTTAAATGTGTGCTCTGCCGTGCTTGCATCCTCCTTGTCCAGGTAGGTGTTCTCTTGCCGTTTGGCTTTGTCCTAAGCTTTTCTGAGGACGCTTGAGTCATAGATAGCTGGAGAACTGGAGACTGCTAGGAAAGTAACACCATATGCTCACCCGAATCTTACACTTTCCTGTTGGCATCTTGTTATAGCTGCTGTCAGCTCTAAGATGCTGAGCTAGATGAGTTTTGAACTGCTACAGCTGTTTTTTGTCTCTTTACTTTTACTACACTACTTGCTAGCAGAAGGCATTTTGCTCCAGTCTCTTCTGTTTTCCACAAATGACATAGACACAGGCTGAGATTTGGGAATTTTCACTTTTGCGTTTCTGGATCAAAGCACTAATCCTTGGTACACCTTTTAATTAAAAAAAAAAATGCTAAGTAATATTTTCAGTTGACTCTTGTATACAGTTAAGTCTCCTGAAGATTTTGGCGTTTGTGTATAGGAGGTGCTAAAGAATCTTTCAGTCTATGAACGACCTGTTAGTATTCCAGGCACTAAAAGTGATTTTAGGTGTTGTGCTGTTGTTGTGCTGGGGCCTGTGTGTATAAATTTGAGTCTAGTGTGAGTTGTCAGTAGGGGTGTGTGTGTAGAAACACAACAGGATGAAGTCTAGCATGATACAAGTTGCTGTGGCAGCCACATGAAGAAGCATAAACAAGTTCAGCTTAATCACTTCAGCTCTCAGTATTCACACTCTTGAAGCTTACTGAATTAAGGTGCTTTGTGGGAAAGCACAGAGTTTTCATAAAGTCCTAATCTTGAATGTATTAGGGTTTATAAAAAACAGCAAGACAAAGCCAAAACACAGCAACAGGCTCTCAAGACTTCAGCATGAAGAAGTAAAACGAGGATCAGTTGTTCGTCTTCACTTTGTTCTTGAGCAGCAAGGACGGTGCTCCTGGAAAAGCTGACAGCTTCACAGGTTTTCAAGCCACTTGAATATGAAGAACTGGTTGTGTCACAGTTAGCACGTGTTTGTCTGGTGTTTGAAAGCACAGCCAACAGCTTTCCTGTGAGATTGTGGTGATGCCTGAAGTTTTAGCTTTTCTATTTTTCAGATTCTGTGCTGGTTTAGTGTGTAGTTCTGGGTTTCATATTAAGTATTAGTAAACTCTCTTCACAGAGTAAGTAGATAAAACAATTAATTTCTAGCTTAGGGCCAAATTTTAGGCCCAAGAGTGTAAACAACAGTAAAAAAAGAGAGGGAACAAGAAGAATGGAACTTCATAACCTAAAGCTGTAATTAGACAATTAACTCCAATATGGTGATGGACCAAAACCTATAAAGGTGTAAAGTCTCATCACTGGGGATCCATTTTGTGCCCATTTGTGGGTTTGACTTGGGTGTAGCCCTGGTGGGGTTCCTGCACTGCCCAAGCTGGATCCTTTCAATAAATCCCTTTTATCCTTTTATTCTACCCCAGTCTCTGTTTTCAGGTCAGCCTTTCCAGGCATCAGTGGCACGGTTTCAGCTCTGGTGGGTTTGCACAGCGCAGGCTCCAAATGCCAGCAGTGGACTCTGAGGGCTCCTGGTAGCTTTGGTCTCTGCTGCATGTGCTCACACAACCAGAGGTCAAGCTGAACCTCTTTCAGCTCATTCTACATGAGCAAACATGACTCTGTTGAAACAGAAGCTTTTTAATCAGGGAAGGGGAGTTTTATGTAAACCTTAAGCCCTGCTTTAACTTTTCACCGAATGTAGATAATGTTCAGTAAAAATCTCTGAGAACAAATGTAGCTGCCATTAATCTTTGTGTGATTTGTCTGGATGCTGTGGCACAAATTCAGTCCTGTTCATCCCTCCTGGAATAACTGAGACTTCCAGATCTTCTGTAGGCTCTCTATCTCTTTCTGAAATGCCCCTGTGTGTGTTGCAATTGCACTGATAATGGAAAGGGTTGGGGTTTCCCCTCCCCTATTTTTACAGAGAGCATTAGAACCACAGAGAACTAGATGTGCATGCAGAGTGTTCAGGTTTGCTCTGCTGACCTCTTCCAAACACTGTCAAGAAACAACAGAAACAAGAACAGTGTGTCTGAGACTCCTGAGAATGCCTGGTGCCTCCCTTCCCTCCTGTGCCCCAATAGCTTCCAGCAGTGAATGCTGCTGTGATCTTTCCCTGGATCATGACTTTGCAAACACCACAGGGTGTTTTTGCAGCCACTGCCTCTCCAGTTGTACTCCTAATTAAGCAGTGGTTGGTCTAGGCAAGTGGACTTGAACCTTCTTGCATATAGAAGGTTTAGTTATTTCTTTTTTCCTAGTACCCTTATATTGGAGTCACATCTGACAAGAAGCTTGTTTTTCTTCAGTGACTTTTTCTCCCAGATGCTTGAAACCAGCAGACCACGGTTTTAAAAACAGAAGATGAGAACAGGCTGATCACTTAAAATGGTGCAATTATGGTTCATTTCATTATGGCTAGTTATAATTGGTCTCTTTGTACTTAATGCTCACCTTCACATTATTATTTTAGATTCTTTAGAGTAGAAATTGAAGCAGTGATGAGTAGAACTTGCATCTCCAAGGCTTATTTTCTTGAGGAGTGCCTTAACTTGAGAGGGGTGCAGTGTGTGAGCTAAGACTATACCAAACCAATTTTGTCAAACGGATAAATTGGTCTAATTTTAGTTCACTTATTTTTTTTCCTCTTTGGTATATAAAACCCTTTTTAGTCCTTTTGTAGGCTCTTCAGGCTCACAATGAATTAACTTTCAGCCAAGGAGAGGGCCCTCCTTAATATGGTGGGATAAAGTGATTCTTCTTTATCTCACAGGAGAGGGGAGGAAAGTTTGATTAGTTCACTGTGGTTATTTAAGTGTTTTACTTTAGCTAAGCTAAGTAAAATGTGAACATGACAAATGCATTCAAATGTTACTTAGGACACCATGAAATATATGGCATGAAACCTCACAGAAGTGACTGATGTGGTGTCTTGCTGCTGTCTTAACAGTAGAATTAACTCAGTTTTGTGTCTTAATGTCCCTTGTGTGTTGAAGAGTTAATCTGCTGGAACAAAAACAGAGCTTGTGTTGAACAGCCTGCTTCAAGCAGTAGTTTTGAAATTTAGCATGATACCCAGTTGTGCCAGGTGAAATTTATTTTAAAGGTGTGCAGTAATGACTGAGAGCACGTCCAAAGGCAGGTAAGACCCACTGGTCTGTGGAGGGATGTAGGATCTACCTGGAAGCAACTACAGCTGCTTCCTGAGAGACCTCAGTGGGTGAGGCACAACCCTATCCAAAGAGCTGAGACTTTGCCATTTCAGATTTAGATATCAGATATTCACAAACCCATCAAGTGGGCACATTTCAAGTGCCTTTCAGGATATGTTTTTTTCCTTTCATGTTAATTTGTAGTGCATTAAGAAATAGCTCTGTACAGTAGGAAACAGCCACATGTCTTTTGGACCAAGCAAGAGCAGATGAGGCTTCCTCTTTTGCCAGAAATTAATCCTGGGATTTCCTTATTCCTTGGCCAAACTTCTTTTTGGAAATCTGAGAGATTTAATAGTCGTGGCACTTCACTTGTCCACAACTTCATTGAAGTTTTCACTGACTGGGAGAGATACAAACTACAAATGAAAAATATTATATGGACCAGTGGACCTATTAATTGTCCTGCTGGTCCTGTTAATTTTTTTAAGTTAATCTCCTACACATAACTAATTTTTATTTTTATTGCTTTTTTTTCAACCTGCTTGAATTCTTTTTTCTTTGCTTCACAGCAAGCCAAGTGATTTGAAAAATTAGATCTGTGCATTTGCAATTTCACAGTACTTCCTAAATGCTTTCACTCAAATGGGCTGTCTTTCCAGTTCTTCATGCACAATAAGTTTAGCATTAGTAAAAACCATCGTCTTGCTCTATTTTTTTAGGTGTAGTAGTTGTGAGTCAGATAGTCTTTCTGGCTAGACAGATTAGATTTTCTTCCCCTTTCAGGTTCAGGAAAGGTTTCTACTTAGCACATTCTCAAAATCCAGGTGGTGCCTAGAGAGCCCCTAGCCAGTCAGATTTCCAGCTTAAGCACCACACTAATTTCTCTCTAGCAGAAACAATTGTGTCTTCCTGCTGAGGTGTGCACTGGACCCATTCCCAACAAACCCAGATTTGTAGGAGAAGCACACAAAGTTATTGGTATCTCTGAAAACACTGTTTGTGTGTTAGGGTGGATGTAATGTGCATGTCTAATTTGGTTTTGAATATTGGATTACAATTCATCTTTTACTCTGAACAAGGTGTATGGTTTCCCTTGTTCTGCTGGGTTGGATAAAGATGGATGTGAGCACCATTTTCCTAAAGCTTCTGTTTCCTGTTCCTGTGCCTTACTAAAAAAGTACAAACACAGTTTTCATCCTTTCTTTTTGAAAAATTTTACAACACTATCCTACTTGAAAATCTGTTGTTAAGATGTGTTCCTTGTATTTTCTCCCTCTTTTCTCCTGTTTCAGCTACATTTTCTCACTCTCCTTCAGCTCAGCAATCTGCTTAGTTGCAAATATTCTGAACTCTTAAACTGTCTTTTGTGCTGGTGTTCTTTTTCCAGACCTCAGCTCCAAAGTTTGTCATAATTTAACTATGTCACCTTAATATGCAATAAACAGCCCTTCATTCTTTAATGCTGCATAAGGATGGGACAGCATTTCACAAGATACTCTAGTAAGAAGCAACTGAAACAAGCTTAAAACTGTAGGAAAAAGTTGTAAGTGAATACAGAAGGAGGAGCTGGAGCTCCTATTTGTACAGTTTAATTGGCAAAAAATATTCTATATTCAACTGGGATGGTCTATATATTTTTCTGTGGTAAACATTCATGAGTTTTTTTCAACAGTCAAAAAGCTTACTGTGCCTTTGGAGGGAAAAGCACTCCCAAATCTCTGCTGCTGACATGCAGGGATTTCCTCCCTCTGCTTAGCTCACGGTGAAAGGTGAGCTAAACTAATCTAAAGGTGATTTTTGGGGTGTTTGATGATACGTTTGTATATTTCCTCCCCTGTCTGGATGCATTGTTCAAAGGAACTTTATCTTGCTGCAGTTTGAGTTGAATATTGGCCTTATTTAAAGAAAGGGCAAGAGCTACCCTGATGATGCATGACAAAGCAGGAACAGCATGACAATATTTAATGGGCTGCAACTCCCAGGCCTGGGCTGAGATTTAACCAATTACCTTTCAGTCTGCAGAGTTTGTATTATGCCTGCACTGTGCTCATTAGTAGCACAGAAGAGCTTGGAATTGGTAACAGTGTAAAATACCATCCTGGGCTCCTCTGTGGGTGATTTTTGTGGATTGTTGTTTTCCCCAGGGGCTGTGTTAGTGAGCAGATCTCAGCCAGGGGCACAGAAGGGTGCTAAGGTCAGATTTATCTTTCAGCTTAGCGCTGGCCAAAGCCTCTCAGTAAGTCAGAATGGAGACTTAATAATTTGAGCTGCTCTTTGTGCTAGATTGGGTTATGGCCTTATGTGGAATTCCCTGTAAAGCTTCCTGGATTCCTGCTCTGCACAGAAATGTGTGGCCAAGAGAGAGCTCTTCAAAGCTGCGCTGGTTTTGTGACCTCTTTAAATGTTTCATTGTTTGACGACTGAGCTTGCCAGGCTTCAGACACAGAGTCTGGGCTTTGTTCTCATGACAGGCTTCCCCTCCATAACGAGCTCGTATTGTGCCTTTGGAGAGCCAGAGCTTCGTGAGGTGGGCAGAAGAGGATCAGCTGCAGCAGCCATTATTCTTATAAAGGGCAAAGCAAGCAGAAAATTTCCCCAGAGTGCTGGCAGAGGCTCCTGTTTGCTAATGGCAATGATACCTGTTCTGCAATTTCAGGCTCTTCTCCCCTCACTGCTGTCCTGCAGCAACAGAGTTGTGTGAAGAAGAAATTGAAGCCATGGCTGAGCTTGATGTGTTGATAGCAATCACTTCTGTCTGAGGAGTGCTAAAAGAGGAAATCAGTCTGGAAGCACAACTAATAACTGTGAAGTGCCACCTACAATCAATAGCTTTCAACAAAATTGGCAAACCAACTAAAATCTGACTGAATTGGCTATAATGTGTTCTGTGGAACAGTACACTGAGGGAAAATGAGATGCATGCTCAGATTTTGGAAGTGCAAGGGAGCCGTGGTTCCCAAGTAGGAAGCAGATAGCTTTTCCCATAAAAGCACAACCACATCAAGCTCCCATGTTTAATACACTGTGCAGAGTCTTCTGACATGTCTTTTATGGCAAATGGATAAGCCAAAAATACATTTCTTGGTTATATGACTGCAATGAAAGATTAAAGCTGAAATTTCTGGGTCTTGCAAATGATATCAGAGTGCATCTTGAAACAGTTTAAACAAGGACTGTGGTTTATTTGACTGAACATTCTGCTCTGAACATCCCTTACTCCTCAGCTGAACGCAACAGCTTGTAATTCGGTATCCATCTGTCTTGGATGCAATTCTTACTTGAAGCTTTGTGCTTTTAGCTGAAATTACATATTAATAAGGAAGTGGGAGGGAAAGCTACCCAGCTAATATGCCTGCTTAGTTAAGAATCAAGTCACATTTTATTTACTTAAACCCATCTGTGCTTGTTTTGCCAGTAATATATTTGGTCTGCGGCCTGTGGACTATGCAGAAAGCAAAAAGATGAAATCTGTGCTAATGTTACCAGCGAAGAATGAATCATTTTCACTTAACCAGCTCTCTGAGGTAAACGTCTGTGTGGGTTTGTTTTCGTGTTTTGCTTTTTAACAAAACAACAAGCCATGAGTTCTTCCTTTAAATATTGTAAGTATAGTACATCACCTGCTTTACAGGGAGATTAAAAATGGGCTGGGAAGCTGTCTTGGACAGTATTTCTAGGATCTATGTGGAACACTGACAAGCTATGAAGCTCTGTGTTACAGCTTTATCTGGGAAGACAAAAGACGTTGCTTGTAATGTGTTTTCTATAGGAGAGTGAGCCTATGTTACTTCTCAAGTATCAGTGCTTGAACTTTGCTATTGATGTTGTTTTTCTGCATATCTAAATTTGTTCTACTTTCCAAACTGCCTGCAAGCAGCAGCAGTCTTTGTTCCAGGTATTTTTTGTGTGCCTTTAAAAGGCTGCTCCACTATCATCCTTTGTCCAACAATGAAAATATCAGCTCAGCAGTAGGAAATAGCTTTTGGGAGATTGTTGTGGGGTTTTTGTTTTTTCTCTTCTTTTGGACAAAGACTTCTCAGGACTTGTGAGCAGAATCAGGTACTCAGACCTGACAAGTTAACTGTGTTATTAAATGCTTTGTGCTTCCTAATGAATGAGGATTAAGCTGACCTGGCTGATAGAAGCAGCCCTGATCTACTCCAGCCTATACAGCCTGCCATGTTCCCTCCTCACTGAGGGCCAAGAGTAAACTGTTGCAGCTAAACCAGGGCTAAGGTGGCTGTTCCACCTGCAGCAAATGTAAGATGTAGCCCTTCTGTGCCAAACGAACCATTTTTGGTATTTGCATTTGCTTTGGGGTGAGTGTGAGCCAGGGGGATGGCTGCTGGCTCACATGGATGACTTGATCCAGAGCCTGAGGCCATGGGGTGACTGGATCTCAAAGGCCTGTCTGTGCTATGGAATCTGGAGTATTTAGGGAAATCCAGGAGCTGAAATATCCTACCCTTGTCACCATAAAGCTCCTCTTACTTTGCATTAATACTACCCACGGCAAAAATCCCCCTTAAGCAGTGGTTGCTTACAGTGCAAAGTATTAGGGACTTTTCCTAAAAGGAAATGCAAATATTAATTGTATAGGTTACTCCATACCATATCTGTTGTTAATACTTTGCTAAAAGTAGGAGGTTTTACTGCTTAATTGGGATTTTTGTTCTCTTTCAATGCTGCAGTCTGCCAGGCTGTTTACACAGTGTTCAACAGATCACTGTGTGTGCACCCGTGTCTTTTAAAAGCACCAAAGAGGGCAAGGGAGGAAAAACTGATCCATGAGGTGTTTTGGTACCTTGCGTAATGTAAATGAAGCTTCTAATGAGAAGCTTTTTTCCTGTGGAGCTTATTTGTTACATGGAGATTTATTCATGGACCCTGTCCACTAAGCTTGGCATGAACTGTGCTTCAAAATGCTTATTCTTGAAAAAGAAAACTGTCCAGTAAGTAAGTTGCTTTATGTTCCCAAACATTCAGCTTATTGCAGAATTTTCTGTTCATGCAGGCACTGAGCTCCAGCCAGCCAAGAAATGGACCCCTTGGTATACTGGGGAGCAGTCTTAGTGCAGAGCAGCAGAAATTGCTGAGCAAATTAGCAGCAGTCCTGAAGGCCCAGAGGTGCACTGAATTTAACAGCAGAGGTATGGAGTCTTGCTGAAATGTCTCTGTCCGAATATAAGTAACTACAGTTCTGCACTTTATTGTTTAAGATACTACCTGCAACAGGGTTTTTTATGGCTCCTGGGAAGTGCAGTTTCTGAAATCCTTGAGTTGTAGCTGCAGTGGAGTCATGGTGTGGTTTGCATGTAAACACATATAAAGCTGGTCTGGCTATCAAGGCAGAAAGTTTCTGGGGGAGCCACAATTTGGCAGTTTAGTGTCTGTTATTTGAAATCCCAAAGTCTCCTCAGAGACTCTTCTCTTTTTAAACCTGTTTTACCAACTTTAAGGTCTCTGCTTGTGTGAGGCATCCTGTCAAGATTTTACTCTCCAGAAGTGAGCCTTGGGCAGATGGTGCCTTGAGAAAAGAGCGTGGCACTGACTGAAAGTTTACATGCCTTCTCACATGCTACCTTCCTTCAGATTGTGTTCTTCATTAAAGATTGGTGAACCCAAATTATGGGGTTTGGTGGAGTTCTTTTCCATTCTTAGAGGACAGGAACGTTATCTTCATCCTTCCTGTTAGCTTTTCTTTGGAGTGCTTGTGAACGAAATGCTAAGGTAATTTCCCCCTGCTGTCTTTCGCTTCTGGATTACTATTCCAGAATTTTGAGTGGACTCCTGTTAGCTTTGTATTAAAGCAGTGAGATCTCTTAGTAAGATTCCTGACAGAGTTAAATGTAACTCTAAAAGGATTGAAGAAAAAAATGCTATCCTATAAACTGGAGCCTCATCTGAAGAGTTAAGTGTTAGTGTAGAACTATAAAACCATTAGTTCCCTTTTTCACAGCCAAATGTATGTTGAAACCCACAAAATTTCTAATAGCTCTTCTAACTCAAATCGTAGTCTCAGAAATCACCTCCCTGTGCTGGAAGGAGTGGCTGATAAATTATTATAGTCTGTTATTCTTCAAATAATGATTGATTGCTTTTCAGGCAGGCATGGTTCTGATTTTTCTGTGCTTTTAGTTTTACTGATGTAATCTTTCTCCTAGTAACTCATCTCGTTGTCCCCGATGTTCCAATGCCAACTACTGTCAAATGCATGATGGCTGTTCTGACTGGATGTTGGGTCCTCAAGTTTGAATGTAAGTATTAAATATGGGGGACTTCTTGGGGCTTTTAACCAGAAATTGGAGATGGGATTCCAGAGAAACCTTTTTTTTTCCAGCAACTGCCCTAATATCAATGCTATCTTGACACAAAGTGCAAGGGATTGTTCTCAGATCTCATGAATGACTGGAAATTTATTTGAATATATTTAATGAAATGTAACTACTGCTTCCTTGGTAAATGAGTGCATTTCATCATTAGGTGTGTGAGATAGGTCATAGCCCAAGTGTCAGTAGGGAGTGAATTTCTTCACTGCTACATTAAGACTGATTCAGAAGATTATGGGAGATACCCTGGGAGAGAAGGAAGGATTTTATTGAATTCTAGGATTTGTTATGAGCAGCTTGCATTGAAATTGAGAGGAGACTTGAGCTTGCTTGGGATATGTGCTCAAGGCCTGTGGGAAGTGAGCTTATGTTTACATACAAGCTCAGATCTATTGCAGGTTGTAACTTCTAACTCAAGTTAGCCTGCAAGCCGTGTTTCATGCACTCTGTAATTTGTGTTTATACAGTGCATGTTTTTTTATACAGCTGTTCTGTATAAAACAGACCCTACATTTTGAGTTTTTAATTTATCTATTCTGATATATTTCTTAGTATCTGCTTTCACAGTAGTTGCAAAACCCATCTTCTTCCCCTTGACCTTTATGGCTAAGTCCCTTTAGCTAATAAGTACACTACAAATGAGTTAATTACCCATGGAAAACATACAGACAGATTTCATTCCAGTTTTCTACTGTGTGACTAAACATCAGAACATAAGGATTCTCTAATGGTCTGGATTTTCCAGTCACTAATGTTTATGAAGACACTCTGCAAAGCCTCAGAAGCTGCAAACTGAAGCACAGCATCAGGTTGAACACTGGTGTCAGGGTTTTCATTTGGCTTCCAGTTTGTTCCATTTTTTTTTTTTTTTAGGACTGAATACCCATTTTTCTGTGGTGAATCCCTTGGTAGGTTCTTGGCTTCACTCAGCCCAGGTTTGCATACATCCTGTCCTACATGTTTCTGTATTTCATTTCATCTTCCTGCTAGTCAGGTGCTTAGAAAACTTATGAGTGGTAGGGAGATTTCATTAGTGAGACCTCCATTTAAATCTTCATGGAAGAACTTTCATATTTAGAAGTGATTGGAAAAGAAAAAAAATAAATAGTCCAGGGGTTATTCAGGGAATATTTTTATGGGTTTTTTTCCACAGTTGAGTTTTATTTTATGTTGTTGGTACTGATTAGTACAATCCTGACTGCTAATGCTCCCAGCTTAGTAAGCAACATACTACTTAAAAGCGAGTGATTCTCCTCCCTAGTGGGAAATGTTAGCAATAACTCATGGGGTCTGATGCAGCTAAGTGCCTATAATTAACAGCACCACTCCATCTGTTCCCACCAGTCTGTTATCAGTCTTCTTCAGAGTCATTACAAGTTAAAGATTGTTATAACAAATAATGGGACTCCTGCTGATGGAACATTTGTCTAGGAAAAAGAGGTCCTTGCTTTTCTTTTTCATTTCCATTTATCGTGGCTTTTGACTTCTATTTGGATAAGTTTCCTTAAATGTGATGCAAATAAACTTCCAAAAGAATGTACATGTTCTGGTTATATAATAAATTTCAGAAGTTGTTTACGGTTCACTGTTCTAAACCATTCACTTAAAGTGAATTCACGTTGAAAAAATTCACTGAAATATTTGAAAAAACAAAGCTCAGCGAGGCACTTAATGAAATGCTGACTATGCATAAGGGAGTGTTTGAATATTTTTTTTACTACAAGGTAAGCTGCATTTGACTGTTATTCCTAAAGTTATATTTATAGCCTACACATTATACCACTTCTTTAAAAACTTCACAAGCTTGCAAAAACTATTTCATTTGAGAGTCTCTTGTGTTAACTCTTCTGTTACAGCAGACTGTGAATCTTTCTCTCAGAAGGAGCAGTTTCCTTCTCTTGGGTGATTCTATGATTCTCCTGTTTCTGTGTGTCCATACACACAGATCCAGCATCCATTCATATCCAGTCACATTGCTAATGTGGAATTTTCCAGCAGAGTTTGAGCTGAGTGTTGGAGAGCCAAGATTTAAGTGCCTATCCTCAGTTTTGGGGTTCCCTTTTGTCTTCAGGTAGGATATTAGGATGAAAGGATATCACCACTGAGCAATATTAAATCTTCACAGAAAAAAAAAAAAATCCATGCTACCAGTTGCTTTCCCACCTTTTCTGTATGTAACACACTGTCAGCAGTACATCCACTTCCAAGGCAGCACAGAATTGAATTGAGGCAGTGTTGCCACAGGGCTCCTTGCCCTTGGCCATATCTTTCACTGGTTTCATTATTTTATTGCCTTTAATATTTCTGGGATGGTAATAGGGCACGAAGTGGCGAGTCATTATCCTTCTGCAAGTGGGCTGAGACAAAGATTTCAAGTATCACTGTATTTCCTCTAAGCTTTATGTGGAGCATAGAACAGTGTAATTAAAACCAGCAGAAGTCTTTAATAGCTGTTCAGCTTGGTTTTTTTTCCTTAAAGTTATTGTCATCTGCTAAAGCAGGGAATGAAAAATGATCTCAATAATGATATGCATTGAAACAAGCTTGTGTCAGTCCTGGCAGTGAAGTGTCTGGCAGAATTCTAAGTATCTGATTGCTCATTCCTTCCTCTGCTTTGCTTACATGGAGCAGCAGCAATGATTCAGCTCTGATCATTATAAGGAGGCAGAAAAAAGTGCTTTTCCTGTAAGGACTCACAACAACAGGGAGTTGACTGGAAGAGCTAGGGGACTCCTTGACTGACATTTCAAGGTGAAAACAGCTTTCTGAATTTTCTCTGCCCATCCTTGTTTAGGCTATTAGAGCAGAAGAGGGCAAAGCTGCTTGAGCTGACTGTTCCTCAGGCTGGACTGTCTCTCTTTCATGCATAAACATCTTTTAGGTGACTGGCTGATTCTCAGCAAAGCCCTCCCTCCTGAAACACCCAAAACTTTTGATTGCTAGAGTTTCATGCTCTTTTTGCACTTGGCAACTTAGTTCAGCTGCCTCCTACAAAAGGATTCCTGGCTCTGAGAGGCTTTGGAACTCTGAACTGCAGGTTCTGGTTGTATTGGGTTGCAGCTGAGGGCAGTGCTTCAAACCAGCAGGGGCTGAACTTCTGCACTGCCACAGTGTCTGCACCTGCTGGAAGGGAGCTCAGTGTTTTACTGTGAAGCTGCTGGGGTTTGCAGAGCAGAAAATGGGCATGAAAATATCTTCAGTGTGGTGTCTGCAGAGATTTGAAGTGGGCTGGTTTGAAATAAGGTTTAGAGGAGAAGGAAACCTTGGTGTTTCCCAAGCTCCCTCTGCTTTGTATCATCCAAGTAGTCAGTTTTCCATCTTTGTGGAGTCCTTTGTTCTAGCTCACTTCTGGTTTGAAGAAAATGTTGCATTAAGGGAGCTTTGTAAGGAGGAGGATGGGAAGTACAACCTCACTCATTAAAAAGCCTGTGATGGGATCCAGAGGATGAGCACTCCTGGGGGAATTGAACCTGACCTTAGTTACCTCCAGTCACTTTGATCACTCTAGAAAACAGCTGTGGCCAGCAGTGTTTTTTTCCAAAGAAGACAGGACACCTGGGGCTCCAAGTGAAGGAATCACTTTCAAAATACATGCTCCCAGCTTTTGGGAATGTTTCAGGACTTCCTAAGCATCTGTTCCATCGTGTTCAATAAATGCCACCTGGATTAACTTGTAAACTACCATCCTTAAGCAGATGCACTTCAGTCTCTGCAGATCTTGTGTCATTTGCATGTGATGAGAAAACAGACTGCTCCTGTTTCACCGAGGAGATCTCTACCTCACTCCTTGGAAATCTCTGAGCTGAAGTCACTTTATAAGCATATAAGAGACAGTGTAAAAATTCTTTGCTGTAGCAGAGGCCAATAATGCTGGTTATGAAAATAAATAGAAGCCAGCCATGCCAAATTCCCTTAAATCTTTCTCTCAGTCTAGATTTCTTCATTTTCTTGGAAAAAACCTCCCACCAGGCTTTACTCAATCTGCATGTAAATTTTAAAACCCAGTGCAGACTGAACTAAGGAAGTATAAATTGCAGTCTCTACTAGATCTTGGATGTGTAGTGTTTCATCTTCTTTGTTGCTATCATGTATTCCTAAATTACTTTTGGCCATTCTAAGAGATTTTTTGAGACTAACCTCTGCTCTTTGCTTTATTAATGCAAATCCAAGAAAACTCCACTAAGGCTAATTGAGTTACTGAGAGATACTCCTGGGTATCTGTGGGTGATTGCAACTTGTTCTTGGCAACCAGATGTTTTTTGTACTTCATTCTCTTCAAATTGTTTTTGCTGATGCAGTTAGTTTCATTACAAACCAATAAGACTTACATGAATAAGGATTAGAGGGCACTGATCTTAAATTTTGCAAATAACGATTTCTTTTATTTCCAGTACTAACAGCTGCACTTGTATCAGAGGTCAATTAGAGTGGCCACCCTGTTAACCTGCTTGCTCCTTAGATCTGGAAGGTGAGCAGGCAGGGGCAGCTGCTCAGTCAGATAATCAGGATCGGTGAAAGTAGTGATGTTTTGCTGATCTTGTTACTCAGAGAAAAAAAATGAGCAATGATCTACTTGCCAAATGTGGTGGCACCAAGGCAAATGCGGATACATTCAGCTAGAACTTCTTTCTGCCATATTTTCTAGGGACTTCAGTGCAGGTCTTGGGTTTTGCAAATGACTTTGTTTGTACCTAAAACCTGCAGGTGTGAAATCAGCTCTTTGAGAGGCTCTGGAGCTTGTGATGTTGTGTATTTCTTAGGGCAGAGCTCTGCATGACCGCTGTGCCCCACAGTGGTGCTGTGACAGACCAGCTTTTTCCATCAGTGCTTTCACACTGACCTTGGCACACACGGCAAGGCAGCTCCGCTCCACGAGAATTGAAATGCCACTTGCATTCCTACAAGTCTTGCCCTTTCACGGGTGATAGATCCAGCTGCTGAGATTAAACTAAAGGGCCATTAACACGTAGTTGTAATAATCACCCTCTTCTCTTCAAAGAGGAGAGCGGTGACAAACCTGAACAGACTGAAACTTTGATGGTCCACAGCTCTTATTGGCAGTAGTGTTAAGGAATAAATCAAGATTGGCTGAGACCCTGTGCAAGTTGAATAGTCTAATGTTAGAACAGAGCAGACAGATTTTAGTCAGGCATACTGGTCGAGAATGCAGAGACTGCACATGTGTGGAGGAAAACAACTCAGCCCTCATCTCTGCTTCCTTCTAAAATTACACATGTCTTCTCAAAAGTAAGTTTAGATTCCCTTCAATTTCCCTTCCTTGTCCTTCTGAGATTCAGCCCTGTTTTGAACATTTTTTTCCATAAGTACTTCAGGTGTCCATCTCAGTTTCAGAAGGGAGATGGCATCCTGGTCTTTTTTTAATTAGGATAATAGCAATTCTTTTTTTCAGTCCATTCATTTGACCAGTGCCTTGGTATCAGCTTCTCACTGGTGGCTTTTCAGTATAGTGCTAAAGAAATGAGAGTCTGATCTCAGGACTTTTGGGAGTCAATTAAACATGGCTCCTGTTTGAAATCAAAGGGGATTTTGACTTCTGTGATGTAAAGTCAGAAGAGCTTCTGGAAAAGTTCCTGTAAAAGTAGCAGACTCATACTTGTGAGTAAAGTATGGAGTTCTATTTTCTTTTATATGTCCTCTTAATCAGGATGGTACTGAGTTGGATGAAGAGACCATTAAAAGGGAACTGTCTTGTTATCCAACCACTTTTACACATTAGCAGCTTTAAAATTAATAATGCTTCTGAAGGAAAGGACCTGGCCTATACTGAATGGACCCAACAGTCAGTTTTCACAGAAAATAAAATCCCTAGCAGTGAAAAAACCCAAAACAGGTTGGAAGGGCCTCCAGTGTGCTGTAACCTTCTCTCTTGAGAGAATCCCTGCTCTCAAGTGTGAAATTGGGATATTAATTGTTTTTTAGCACAAGGTCATCTTGTGGTTGTACCATCTCCTGGAAGAATGGTAAAACTTGGACATTCCTGCTGCTTCCAAATGCCACCATAACACAACCAGAGCTGATTATGCTGTCTTTGAGAACCTCACCTGGGCTATTGCATCCATTAGGATTCACTGCTCCTGAAAATTATAGTGGAGATTTAGAGATCTAGAAGCAAGTGGTGGATTGACACTGTGTTCTGTGTGGAGTGGGGGAGTAAAGAACAGGAAAATAACCTTTTTGTTTGGACAAATGAATATTGAACTAGGTAGGAAAACAGCTTGAGCCCTCTGTCATTTTATCTCAAATATAAGAACAGGGGTATGTTTCCTTTTTGTTCCTTTTTTTTTGTTCTTATATTTGACTACTTTAATACAAACTCTGTAGCTGGAGGAGTCATTGAAGAGAAAGGAGCCACTTGGCAACAAATCAGTTTGAACAAAGTCTGCAGTTAAAGGCCATACTGGTCTCCATCATTTCCATTATTTCACTTTCTTTCTCCTGGTCAGGAATTCTTCCTCCATGGGTAGATAATCCTTGACTGTTCCCCTCAGTTTTGTAAGCACCTTCCTCAAACACAGGTTGCTACTGACACCCGTGTCACAGCAAATTTTCCTTCTAGATCTTGTATGAAAAATATGTTCACTAATTGAAAATGTACTTTTTTTTAATCACCAAAAAACCCAGAGGGTCTGTTGCTCCAGGAAGGGGTGTGTGTGGGCCTAACTGTCATCTCTTAAAATATTTATATCAGAGGGAAATACCTGGGCACTGAGAATTTATGCTATGTGGAAAAGCTTTTGTGTCAGAGACCTGTGACAGATCTGGCCTGTTTCTAGCTGGGAAAGAAAAGTTGAAATTAATGAGAATGCTGATCATGCAGACACTTGGCTGTTTGCATGTTTCCACTTTCTCCAGGAGACAGATGTCTGCCTCGTGGTTCTTGTGGGCGCAGTGAGAACAGGACACAGGTGGATGAGTCTCTCTTGTGGCCCTCTTGGAGGATTTTAATTTTGTGTGACGAGGAACTCTGAGGCTTTCAGGCTCCTCAGAGGACCTGGCCGTGGGAAATGGACTGACGTGTGTATGCAAGACAGACCTCACTGATTTTGTATTATGTGACATCAACACTCCAATAACATTAGTCACTTCCCTGACTTCATTTTTTTTTCAGGCAAGCAGCAGTTCAAAAAGACATTGTAGTCGTTTGTATTCATTCAATTTTCTATTGCCTTTGTATCACATTTGCTTCATTTACTGATGCTGGCACTGGATGCTCAATTTGTGATGTGCTTATTGTATAAAAACCTCATCTCTGTGGTGAAAGTCCTTGGAATCGAGCTTTTGATGCTGGATTGAAATAAAACATGCTCTTAATGAATGGACAGTTCTATTCTTATGATTAGATTAGGCTTCTTTCTTTATGGTAAGTGGCACCCATTAATATCTGTATTTCCTTGGAGGGAAAGAATAGCAGTGTAAGTTAGAGGCACATTGACACAGAAGTCTTGTTGAATTGTGGTGATTTAAAATAAATAACTAAAATGTGAAATGGCTTTTAGATTTATTTTTGAGTTATGAGTACTGAAATTAAGTTATCAGTATTCATTGCTGTTATCAATAATGAATATGTAAGTTGCCTTTCTGGAAAATCCATGACTAGGTTTGCCCTTCTAGTTCACGTTCATTTTCCTTGAAGGAATGAACAAGTGCAAATAATCAATCTCATACTTGTGCAAGGAGGGAGACACTTGCTGCAGTATGCAGCCAGTTGTAATTTTCTGTAGGGGTTTATCTTTTTTGATGTAAGCACATTGAAGGACTTCTACCTAAAATTCCCATTGCATTTTGTGAGTTTGTATGAACTGACAGCAAATTACTGCGAGTTTGTTTCAATATCTCTCTCTCCAGATTAGATATTTCTGTTCATTGGCTGCTTATTGCCATGGCATCCAAGTGCCTTTGTCAGTGATGCTTCTCTTCATAGTCTTGGGCTTTCTTCCTTTTTAGGGTCAAACCCCCTCAGCTCTTTTTTGACCTTGTTCAGTTTCTAGTTTTTATATACTGTGGCAAATAAGTTGCCTGAATTAAAAAGATACAGTCTCGGCCACATTGTAAATACTCCTGGAACCATTTTCAAAATCAGCTTTGCAAACTTTTTCCTGGGTAATTCTTATTAATGACTGCAATGTACATGCAGGCAAAATGTTCCATCCTTGAATGGGTGACCACAGCAATTCCTCTCCCCAAAGTGAGGTCAGGCAGTGCATTTTATGGACGTTAGCAATACATTACCATCAGTGCTTTCTCCATTGGAAAAAACAACTGGCCTTAAAACAAGGTAAAAACATGTTGACTCTAAAAGACAATCTCATTATGCAGCAGTGCTAACAGAAACGAATGCCACTGTTAAACCCCAGCATAAATCTCCAGTTCGTGCTGATCCTGGAGACCTTGAAATCCCATCTGATTTGTTATTTGAGGCCGTAGCTGCAGCTTTGTGCTTGCCTTGTAATTGCTCTTTATCAGGCAATTGTGTCCATTTCATCACTGCCGTGTTGGCTCCTCACGCTGACTTTGAGCTTCCCAGCGCTCTGCCGTTTGACATTTGACATTAAGTGGCTGACCTTTAGAGGGTAAGAGGAAGAGCTAATAATTCCTGGTGTTTATAGCACTGATTTTAGTGCAATATTACTTCTCGCCATCTCGCTTGCGTCTTCAGGCGCTGCTGTAAATTTTTTTCAGGTTTTCAAAGCAAATTGCTAAAGCATACAAGCTTTGTGGTGCTGCGTGAACGTAACGTCTTGCACTGTAATAATTTCATCTCAGCACAACTCCTTAGTCCCTAAAATGACATGCAAGTCCCTCTCAAAGCCTGGGGATGTCTAATTTTTGCCTCCTTTGCTGTGGCTTTTGCAGGGGTACAAGCCTGTCTGCAGAGCTCGGTTCGAGAGCAAGAAGAGAAGTACGAAGTCCAAGGTGGCCCGCGGCGAGGGCGGCTCAACCGGGAGCAGCTGGTGGGTTTTACTGCCCCACACAGCCTGGATTAACGGCCTGGGGCTGGGCAGCTCTGCCCTTTGCCACACTCAGAGGTGCAGGGGATGTAAAACTTTAATGTGCTCTTGTACAGAAAATTGGATTATGTGCAAGGTGATCCCGAGAGCCGTGAACACCCATCAAGCTGTCATTTTTCTCCATTAGTGGAGATGTTGCTGTAACCTTGTCAGGGGAGCAGTGTGTTGCACTCTGTGTGTCACACCTGGTGGGACCAGAAGTGGTGTGCTTTGGCCTTCTCTGCTCAGCTTTAGAGCATAGTTCTGAAAGAAAAATGGTTTTATTACTGTTTGTTTCCACTTAGGGCCTTTTTTACATTTAACTGGGTTCATTCCTGGTTACTTGCTGGATTACAGTGGAGAATTTATTAACTGCATTGTAACAGTAGCTGTAAATATTCCTAACTCGTAGTTCAAACCCTCTTGTGCTGGAAAGTATTTAAACAGAAACAAGAATTTACCACATAAACATACTTTTGTTGGTTGCATACTCACCCTGAGAACCTTGCATGTTGAGTTACTGTTCTAGTTTCCAGTGGTGGTTATTTTAAATTGTAGAGGTTTTGATTTTTCCTTTCCACTTTTTTCCTCTCTGTTCAGTTCTGAAGTCCCGTATTCATGCTTTTTTTATTTTGTTTTTTTCCACAGCTGCCTAAGTTGTTCGATGGATGCTACTTCTATTTTTTGGGACCTTTCAAACAGCACCAGAAGAGTGATTTGCTGGAGCTGGTGAAAGCAGCAGGTGGCCAGGTCCTGGTGAGGCAGCCCAAACCAGACAGTGACGTGACGCAGACCATCAACACGGTGGCCTACCACGCAGAGCCCACCTCTGACCAGAGGCTCTGCACTCAGTACGTCATCTATGACGTGGCTTCCAAGTTCCAGCCGGAGAAAATCCGGCAGGGCAAGGTGTGGATGGCCCCCTCCAGCTGGCTCATAGACTGTGTGATGTCATTTCAGCTCCTGCCTGTGAAGTGAATAGCAAATAGCAGCATCCCGAGAGCAAGGCTGTCAAATGGGCTGAATCTTGGGCAGCTGGGACGCCCTGGCAAACTGCTCTGAAGCTATGATTTCTGTTCTGGATTCAGGAGAGCTTTGAGCACTTAAGTGAGTTACTAAGGTGACTGATAGGCTGGAATAAATGAACATACAGTGGAGGGAGAGGATTGAAAAGCGTGCCTTGTGTTATTTAATGTGCTTTATTTTTGCATTGAACTTAATAAACTTAGTTAATCACTGACATTTTGTAATTGGGATTTTGCCAAATGAAACCTTTTGCCTTCTTGATTTGAAGCAGCCCTTTGTAGACAATTTAGCATGATGTCATTTATGTTGTGTTTAACATCCATTGATAAAGATCTACTGTATTTATCAAGATTTCCCAGGCCAGAGTTTGTATTTTTTTTGAAAAAGTACTCCATGCTTTTGAACCTGTGCAGATATGTCAGGTGACATATAACATTTATTATAACTTCTTACAACTGGATTTTGCTGGAAATTCTTGGCAGGGGATAAGTCCTGTAGAAATCAGAGTTAAATAAATGGCCTGAATTCATCTGGAAGCAGACACTTTTGAGAACACTGTATTTAAAAATCTTGGTCTAAAATTTACTTATTTGTAAAAAGATTGATGCTTTACTCACTTAAGTCCTGATTCATGCTTGTAAACTAGAATTCAGTTCTATTTTCTAAAGGCTTTTAAGCATTGAGATACTTATTTAATTATTATAATAAATATTTTTGTAAATTTGGATGGTTGCTTTCATGGCTACTTTAAAGAAAAAAAACAGTGTTCGCAAAATAATTGTGCTTCACTTTGCACAGTTGTACCTAAACACTGGATCAATGATTATTTCATATTTGTTACAACATTTCTCATGATGGCTCATAAGTTATTATCAGAATCTTATGCCCTAACTCTGTGCTCTTATGTAATGTTTTGTATTGTAGCTTGTGAATTTGTCATTGAAAAATGATGTATTGGAATAATACACAGTAAGAATGATGGTTGTGGGCTAGTACACAAGTTTTATGTGTTTATTTTTGTATTGTTTGTCATAATGAAACTTTTTTGTGTGCAGTAAATTTGGAGCATCTGTTGCGTGAGCTTGGCTGCACAATAAGTGCATATCCCATACATATCTCAACAGGCAAATGAAAACACTTTTCTGTGAGCTCAGTAGAGCTGTGAAGATGGTGTATCACACCAAGAGCTGCCTTTGCAGAGGAGGAGAGCTGTTTTCTGTAACCAGTGCTGCTGGAGGTCCTGTAGAACCCTTAGAACTATACACAGCAGGTAGAACAGGTACAGTTTTCAATAGCATCTGCTAGATTTGAGTAGCTGCAGTATCTTAACCTTATCACTTGTGCTAGACTGAGTCATTGCTGTTCACCAAAGGCAGGGCTCATTAATAAGTGGGACAGCCCGTGGGATTAATGTGGTTTGGGGTTTTGTGCAGATAAACACTAGCAGAGAATGAGGTACCCAGTCAATACAGTGTGGGCTTGGGCATTTGTCTTAACAGTTATAGCACATTTTAACTTGGCATTTCATAGCACATCAATATACCTAATGGAGTGTTCTTTGCAAAAGAAGTAGCAGTGAATCTCTGCAAAATTCTTAAGAATGGAGCTTTTCTGCCCTGTACCAAGGAGAAATTCGACCCATCAGTAATCCCACTCTGTGTCCTAAAGTAGAGGCAGCACTTTTACAAATTCTAAGAGCCATTGTTCCTTGGCAGATGCAAAGAAACTCAGAAAATTGCCATGAGTGTTTTGGGTTTTTTTAAGCCAGGCTCTGAACCTGGTCCTTGTTCCCTTCAATACAGTTGTGTTACCAAGCAGTGTTTCTCTCCAATCCCATTAAGAATCACTCCATATCACACTGAGGAGAGACCCTTTCCCAAGATTAAGTCTGGCCCATCTGCTTCAGCTCTCTGCAGGAATTCAGAGCATGATCAGCTCACGTAGGTGTAGCCCTGAAGAGCCTCACAGCAGATTTTGGTGCCAGAGCTACACTAGGTGCCAAACACTACTGAAGCTCTGCAAGTACACAAAACTTAGAGGTCAGTGACCCAGACCCTGCTTGATTTGCTCTTGCTCATTGCTGAAAGCAGAGGGATAGCACTTGACAGAAGAGCCTTTTACTAGGCATAGATCAAGTCCCTCAATCCATTGGATGGAGTCTGGTTCCTGAAAGCAAGGCTGTAAACTCCTGAGGCAAGGTAAGGTGTGGGTGTGTAGGGATCCTTTCTCACTGTCTCTTCTAGTCTAAAGCCCAGGGTGCACTAAAAGAAGATATGAGGAGGCAGGCTGAAACTGGAAAAGGTATTTCAGGAAGTGTGAGACACTTGTGCTCCTGATGGCCACAGTAGCCTGGCTTAGTCAGAAGCAAGGAGTAGATGAGTTTATCAAAGAAAATCTATTAAAGGTTAATAAAAAACTTTAGCTATAACAAGGATTTACATTAGTGTTCTCCAGCTAACCTGCATGTACTTAATGTGCCCTCATGATTGGGGCATTTCATAGAAATGTAGAATGGCTTGGGTTGGAAGGGACCTTAAAGATCATTACCTCACATGAAGACATAGAAGTCCAAGACTTGCATTCAGGATTAGAGATATTTTTATTGATCTTGTTCAGAAATACTGTGCCTCACAGAATGGCTGGGGCTGGAAGGGACCCCAAGGCTCATCTCACTTCACCCCTTGCCATGGGCAGGGACACCTTCCACTGTCCCAGGCTGCTCCAAACCCCAATGTCCAACCTGGCCTGGAACACTTCCAGGGATCCAGGGGCAGCCACAGCTTATCTGGGCACCCTCAGGCAAGAAGTTCTTCCTCAGGTTAATGATTTTCAAGCATCTTTTTGTGAAAATTATCAGTTTCTCCTAATTAATTATTTCATCTGGGACACCTGATAACACTTTCAATAGCAATGTGTGGCATTCAGTGACATCAGTTTAACAGCCCTAATAGTTACTAGCAGATAACATTTTTAGTAAATACTGTGAGATCTTTTTGAGAGAGATTTCTGGAAATGCTTCAGGGAAACAACCAAGGCACCCAGGTAGTGCCAAAGAGCAGTAGCTGCTTTTGCTCTCAGACCAAAAATGGCACAGCTGGGAGGTGCTGTGGCTCTGTTGTCTCTCAGCCCTCTTGTGATGATGACAAGCATGGGAGTGTCCAAAGGTGCATCTCTGCTAAAACAGATGTCAGCAAGTGTTTCACCCAGTGGCACCTACACAGCCTTTAGGGGGATAAAGCCCCTTTCTTTTGCCCTGTCCCAGGCTGTGAGCTGAGGTTGAACCTGACTCAACATGGTTATCCCTGATCAGCCTGGACAAGGCTCACTGGAGGAGGGAGTGACTGAAGAGAATTCAAGGAAGGGAATAATTCTAGGCAGGGCATTGAAGCTGGTTCTGTGTCCTCCATAGTCCAGTGTCTTAACACCAAAGTTACTCTGGAGGAGCTATTTTATGTGGCAGTATTCCAGGAGATCTGCATCTTGGCTGACAACATTTCTGCATTCTGCTCAGGACGAAGCTGTCTGCATGGAACCTGTGACCTGGTGTAAAACTACACGTTGGTGTGGGTTATTTGTGGGAAATGCATAAACACAGGGATCATCTGGTGCCCCTGCCTGTGCTTGCTGTGCTGCTTCCAGCTCCTGGGGGCTAGCTTTGCTGCCAAAGTGGCTGGGGGAAGGCAAACATCAGCTCCTCCCTGCCAGCCCTGCAGTGCTGCTGGGCAGGAGCAGTCCTGGCCTGGCCTGGCCTGTCTGAGCTGCCAGCAAAGTCTGGGTAGCAGCATCTTGGCATCTTGTTGAGGACAAGTCTGTGAAACACAGGAAGACACAGCTTTTCCTTTTTCCTCCTTAGGCCGTTTTGTACTTAACTGCTGGAATCACGTGGGAATGGGGTGGATGTGATGTCACATTCATTGGTATTAATCACTTTGGCCCCATGTCCTTTTTCTGCCTTTACTCACATAAGCACTTTGATGGAAAGGTTTGAATCTTAAGAGGACTGATTTGTGTTTAAAGGGCCAACAAAGCAGGCTTAAATACCAGCTTAAAAACTACAGCAAGAGGTCTTTGGACAGCTGGATAGGATTGGCTTGGAAATGGACAGCAGTGTCTCAATGGAACAAATGAAGATTCGGTTGTTTTTAATATCGGTGCAGCATGTTCTATCTTCTCAGACCTGTTTGATTTAAATTAACGGTAGTTCAACTAGTGTTAAATTGTCCTTAAAAGCAGAAGAACATTTTGTGTGTAATCAGATGGAAGAAGGGGAGGAAGCTTCCCCATCTTTATTTATTTATTTCTTTTTTTTTTCTTTTTCCTATGGCGAAGATGCACTTTGTGTGCTTCAATTTAATTCCCGGCAGGAGGTCTGGTCTGATGAAGCAGCGGAGAGCCGTCAAGCTCCCGCTGCGTGTGTGAGACCCTGCTGTCATTCCCTGCTCTGAGATGCCGAGGGCCACGGGGTGGCTGCCACCCAGGGCTTGTCGTGCAGCAGGGGCTGCGATGTCTGGCTCCAGCGGGGTGGGAAGAGCTCTGCTCCGCGGCTGGGAGGAGTTATGAGCAGCACCGCCCTCGGCTGCTGACAGTGCCTGCCCTGGCTGTCCGAGGGTGTTCCTGACTCAGGGAGGCTCCTGCTTTGTTGGTAAGCACGTGTTTGGAGTTGTGAGCTGCCCTCGGGGCTGTGCCTGCTCAGTGACGGTCACTGCAGCGGGAGTGGCTCTGCCAGCGCTGCCCCACGGGGGACACCGGGGCAGGGCTGCCCTTCCCAAGCCCCGCAGCAAAACAGTTACACAGTGACAACAGGGTTAAAATAGGGATTAAAAAACGGAATGTGAAGCAGCAGCTAAGCTGGCTGTCTTGCTCAGCTTGCTGAACTGATAAAAATGTACTTATTTCTTCAGCTAGTGTGGGGCTGAGTTAATTTCCTGCTAGTTTAGCAAGCTGCTAATTCTCAGAAGAGCCAGACTCGTTGGTGGGGGGAGCAGGTGGGAGGCTGCCTCTTCTGGGGGCTCAGTTGCAATAGGAAGGCCTCCGAACTGAGCTTTTGGGATTGCCATACACAGCTGTGTGCTTCCCAATCCCCTGAGGGGGTCCCAGTCTCTCTGCAGGGTTTGTGCTGGGTGCTGCTGGCAGCCTGATCAGGGAAATGGTTTTTCCTGCTCTGCTGGAAGTGTCAGCTTTGAACAGCTGGTGCCAGGAGGAACCCAGATCAGCTATAGTTTGGGTCTAGCTGGAATTCATGGTCTAGCAAAATTTAATTCTGCAGCATAAAAGATCTGAAGGAACATTAAAAAAAAATTGTGAGCCTTTTAATTGAATTAAATATTAATACGGATAATGCAATCAATGCTTTATTGATTGCATTAGCCACAATAATGTTTAATTCAATAAGTCTGCAGTGCTGGATCTTTTTCTTCCCTTGTGCAGCAAGGCAATGCCATATGCTCTGCCTGGCTGTGTCCCCAGGCTTGTTTTAGGAGAGCAGGTGATGATAGGATTGGGAGAGGGCAAAGGAGCCAGGCTGTGCTCGGGGTTGAACTCTTCATGTCCCCTCAGCCAGGGTCACTGGCATGGCTGGATTCAAACCAGCTGCTCTTAGTGCATTGTTTCTAAGGCGCTCCCACAAACAACATTGTTATTAATGCAAATACTGCCCCTGACCCCTGTGTGCTTTGCTTCTGGAGCCTGTGCCCGATGCAATGCTTCGTTCCTGCTCTCAGCAGCTGCGTCTGTCAGAATGGGAAGATTTTCTACTCTAAACTCACTAACGTGCTTCTGAAGAGGTGCCAGGTTCTGGTTTTAAACCCAGACAAGGTTGAACAATTTTATCTGTGGTTATAGGCAGAGGGTTTTTATTAAATTAAAGTCACAGTTTTGTTTAACTGCAAAATTGGAGGTGGATGTTCTCCCCATCTCAGTCTGCTCACAGTACAAGGTTCTTGGCCTCTGGTTCTTTGCTTGCTGTGTACTTGTTGCACAAGGTGTGGTAAAATCATCTGGGAAGAGCCTGGAATAAACATTTGGGGGGTTTCCAGTGATGGCTTTTAGCGGCCTCTCAGAGTGCTTGATGAAAGCAACCTTGACTCAGTAAGGAGAGATGGAGGAGCTGCCTACACAGAATTAGCAGCTGCTGCAGAGTCTGGGGCTCAGGAGTAGCCTGTCCCTACCTCGGCCTGGCTCTTGGAAGCTACAGATGTGGTGTCCCAGCCATCAGCAGGACAGCAGATTTGCCCAAGGAGCTGGCTGGATGTTTGTGCCTACCTGGCTGGGCCAGTGTGAGACACTCAGGCTTTTACCCATCTCTGTGGCCACTGAGGAGACTCTCACAACAGGCAGAGAAAGTGGAGGGGAGAAAGGGGTCAGGATTTGATTTGGTCTTGTTGTATCCCATCTACATTTGTCAAATTCAGGGAAAAGCCCATAACCTTGCTTTTATTTCCTCCTTACAGGGCCCATGTGGTTCAGCACAAAGCCTTATTAGTGTGCAGGGAATCTGGGGGCAGAAAGGATGGGCCCAGTGAGCTCAGCTGCAGTCAGCTGTCCATCAGGACCAGGTTTGGACACACTCTTATACTTTCCCTTGGTTTTGAGAGCGTGCAGTCAGGTACTTTAAGCAGGATTTGGACTGTAAATGCAAAATGGAGTAAAAGCTCCCAAAGTCAGACATAAATGAGTGAATGATCAGATGCAGCAGCTCCTGCCGTGGTTGTGGCACACTGTGATCTGTAAGTTGGAAGGAGCCAGAGTTCCTGAAGGGCAGGCAAGGCAGTGCTGGCTGGGGATCAGACTCTGGATGGCACCACAGTGATCTGTTAAATTGGGGGTGGCACTTGCACTACAGGCATGAGCAGTAATGTTTGACCATGGTAGATAAACACACCTGGGTGCAGCAGGCCTGGGGATGTGCTGCAAAGTCCCACACATAATTAGTGCACATTAGTGTAACTATTTCAGCTGTCTTTGTGCATTAAATATTAACTTCTGGTCTCATTCTTGCCCCTTTCTCTTCACATCACTGAAAGAAAAGCACCGAAGTCTTACAGTTTCAAAGCAGAACACACAGCAAGTGAAGAAACCCTCAAATAAAAGTATTTGAGGCTGTTCGGTCTCTTCATTGCCATGGTCACTTTCACCTCCTCTGTTCCTGGTATTTCTTTCATCTTCAAAGAGATGATCTTAAAGATAATTATGTACCTGCTGGAGGAGGGAAATCATTGTTATGGTGCTGCCCAGGCCAGCACATGAACTTGGGAAGGAGCTCATGTGTTGCACTGCCCACCAGCGTTTGTGTGGCAATGGAAGAGGTTTTACACAGGGGCTTCAAGGCTGTGCTCTTGGGATGAACAACAGAGTTCCCCTGCTAAAGGGGCAGCTGCAAAGCTCACTTCCTAAATCCTCCCCAGAGCCTGTTTTGCAGGGTTTCGCTGCCCAAAGCAGATTGGAGAGGTCTCTTTGATCACCTTGCACTTGCAGCCACCTTTGCATGGGTCCCTGCTGTGCCCACTCCAGAATTTTCACCTTATTCCCTGCATGAGAGCAGTTCCACTCCAGTTCCCAGGTGTTTCCCTCTAATGCGTTTTGCATTAGCAGCTAGTATTGGGAAATCTAGTACCAAAAGGTTAATGTACATCCATTAGTCCTCTTTCCCTCCTTCTTCTTTATGTGCTAGTAGAAGACAACCAATTTCATTAAATACATTAGGTCTGGAAAGGGTCTGGAAGCACTTGAAATTCTGTATGTGCAGAGCTGTGGGGCTGTTAATGTTGTCCTGTCTGAACACTGCAGGTAAAGTGGGATTTGAAGATGTTGAATGATACCTTTCAGGTGTTCTCCAGCCTCCACAACCTTTCTCTTCCTCTTAAAAAGAGTTGGGGTTTTTTGAGACCTGCTCAGGATTACTTGCTTGGCTTCTCCTCCTTCTATGTGGTCTCTCATCTGTGGGCAGGGTAAAGGAGGAGGGATGTCAGGGAAGTTGGGATGGTTGTGTGGGCAGCTGAGCTGGCTTTGACAGCTGGACTATTCCTCCAGCTGCAGCAAGTGGTTTTCTCCCTCCTGCCCCTGAAGCCAGCATGACAATTTCTGTCCCACTAATTAGAGCAAAGCTGAACCCTGGGAGTATCTCATTGCATTCTCTGACCTGCATTTTAGACAAGGTCAAGCTGTTTCAGTGAAAAAAAATCTATTACTCTAACGATCCCAAGTGGCAAGTGGGAGGGCTGGAGGGGGGCTGGCTGTTTGTTTTGCCTCCTGATGTGTTCATGATTTGAGGAGCTTGCCACATTCTTTAACTGAAACCTTATGTTTTAGCACAGCAGACCTTTGCAAGTCAGTAATTTGGGTGGTGCTGCTGTAATGCCTCCTGTCTCTGTGTGTATCGGGTTTGCACAGCAAGGTTTTGGCAGCAGGAGGAACTGCTGGAAGCCCCCCAGAGGAAGGAGTGGCAGGGACAGCCTGTGATGCACTGACTGCAGCCCCCACTCCCTGTCCCCCTTTGCCACTGGAGAGAGGGGGTAGACAAAAAAATTATCTCTACTGAAGGCTCAGCCAGAAGGTTTTTGGGTGAAATGGGGACATACAAAGCAGGGTGCATGAGCAGCTCTGGGTGTGAGGGTTCAAATGTAGCAGAATCATGGCCAGAAGAAAAGAAAGAAAAATCCCACAGGCTTTAATTTCACTTAATGAGAAACCATTCACAGTGTTCCATTTCTGATCCATATCTTTCCATTCCTATTCTAATGGTAATTACTGTAGCAGTTTATTAACAAAGAAATCATTTGATAGCTTTCACATGATCCCATACTTCAAGTATGTAACAACCTATTGATTCGATAGCTTGGCAGCGTTCCTGATTGAGGAGCTGGAGTTGGATTTTTTTAATCACTTTGACCGTCTCACATACAAAGGATAATTATTTTTGTGGTTGAAACATGGGCTGGATTGCAGAACAATGGAGTTTAAGCACGTGCTGGTGTGGGATCTGTGCTGCACCCACAATCAGAGCCAGCAGTGTCTGTGCTCTTGCAGAGGGCTGCATTTCTGATCCTAGGAAGCTTGCCTAGAAAGAGGCCCAGCTAAATGAGCAGGTAGACTTGGACCAAATGCCTTTTGTCACATCATGAGCCCTTCTGGAAGGAATGAGGGGAACAAAATGGATGGAAGCAATTTGCTGGAAGTTTTCTCACGCAGGTTTGGAAAGAACAGAAACATCTGACCTCCATGAGGAGAACCTGCCACCTGTGTCCACTCAGAGCATTTTATGCACATGACCCAGATGGGTCCCTGAACTGGTTGGTTAGCAGTTCATATCCTTCTAGAACAGCCTGGATTAACAATTCATATCCTTCTGGAACAGCCTGGATTGATCATGCAATGCCCAGGTGACCCTACACCTGTGGGGAATAAGGTGCTGGGAGAACTTGAATTACATGTTGGTCATTTTCTCATCTCATATATCACAGACTGAAAGCTTTATGACTTCAGAGCTTACTGTATTAATTTTATGCATGAGTGCTTTATTTTTGCCATATGAGATATATCACTGGCTTACTAGAGCAAAATATCATTAGACCTGGAAAAGGATTTGGTCACTTAAACTTTGTCACCAAGGATCATTGCACACAGATTATGTAGGGCTGTACTGAGCCATTTCTCATGTGTTTATTAAGTGATTATAAATATCGAACCGCGTGCCTTCAGGGGACACTTGAGATCTGTGACTGCAGGAACATTTCATTTAGAAAGGTGGCACACATGCAGAGATTTGTGCCAGTGATTTGCAAACCCCATCAGAGGGTTTGCCTGCTGAGAAGGCAGAGGTCTGCTCCACCTGAAGGAGCTCTCTACTGTTTTTAGAGATCGGTCACAGGCTGAGCAATGGTCTCAGAGGTCCTTTCCAACCAGAATGGTTCTGGGATTCTGTTATTGTGCATTTTCTGACATCCTGCTGGCTGGCATCAAGGTCAGCATCCTGTGGCACCCAGGCTCCAGCCCATGCCTGAGCCCTTGAGTTAATCACATCAAAGAACTTCAGCTGCTTGGGTTTCCTCCATCTCAGTTCAGCATGTCAGTCTTGAAAACACCACAAACCTTTCAGAAGTGCTGAGCCTACAGTGTTTATTGATTCAATAATGATGAATGGAATTTTTCTGTGAACCCATAAAATACAGCTGTTCACCCTGAACATTCAAACTCCTTCTGCACAAGCCATTTACTGGCACCAGGTGATAGGACAAGGGGTGATGTCTTCAAACTGACAGAGGGCAGCTTTAGATTAGAGTCAGGAGGAAATTGGTTCTCTGGTAAGGCACAGGTTGCCCAGAGAAGCTGTGGCTGCCTCTGGAAGTGTCCGAGGCCAGGCTGGATGGGGCTTGGAGCAGCCTGGGGTGGTGGAAGGTGTGCCTTCCCATGGCAGGGGGTGGGACAAGATGGGCTTTAAGGTCCAAGCCTGGCCATTCCATTTCCCAGAGTCTGAAGCTGTGCAGAACCATGTCTGTCCACACCAGAGCTCTCCCACTCCTCAATCACCAGGACCAAAGAGCAGCCCCCATCTCCAGATGTGCCTTTCCTTTTTGCTGCCAAGACTGCCAGCAACCTGATCCCTCCCATCAGGTTTTCCAAAGAGCTGTGTTCCTCTTCAGTCACTGCAGTAGGTTTTATTTTCCACAAAAAATTACCTTGTGAAGCATCTGCAGGAGAGCTGGTAAAGGCTGGGCCGATTCTGGAAATGGATGCTTCTTTAGGTCCATTCTTTTCATGTAAAAGTTTAAATTAAAATGTTTCCTGCTGGGTAAAGCACAACCTGAAATTGTAGCTGTTCTCCATTTCTGGATATCCACTTATAACTGAGCAAATCAGGCCCACCTTTGATTCAGTGGTCCACAGAAGAAAAAACAGACCTGCTATCTGCCTCTTAAAAGTTAATTAATGCTTCCGTGATTCACTAATGAAGACTGAGATGAGAAATAGGTGAGCAGTAAAGAGCTGCATAAATTCACCAGCAAAGGTGACAGAAGCCTGCAATTGTGTTCTGAGCCTGAGAACATGAAGAAATGGGGTTAAAGTGATTTGTGACCAGGAGAAGGAAGAATTTCCTTCTGTTACATGACTGCATGTAACTTTTATTAGTTTGATGATGTACAGAGGGACTATTTCTCTTGGAAATGGCTTTTTGGTTAACATTTCATTTTCCTCCCCAAAGTTAGCTCTCTTGCAGTGAGATGAGACACAGCTCCCTGTGATTTCCTGGCCCCCAACTTTATTAATAGCTCTTGTTGTTGTTGCAAATGATCTATTTCAGGCCAGGCCAGAGAGCTCTTGTTTTGCAGGTGAGTGAGCCCTCGCCCTTCATCGTGCAGCATTTCCACAGCAGGGCAAGGCTGAAAAATTGGTTAATAAAAACCAGCAAGAATGAAACTCCTATAAGTGTTTGCATTGATAGTTGCATCATTTTTGTATCAGCTGCTCCTCTTTAGGAATTTGAGTCTGTGCACTAATTTACTGTCACTAAATTGTCCTGGGTTTTGGCGTGACCTGTCCCGAGATTGCATTTCCAGCCTTTGTCACTTTGCTATTACTCAGTGCATCCAAATAACACCTGGAAAAGTACCAAGGTCACTTCTACCTGCAAAAGGCACAGGTTTCCAGGGTCTGAGAGGTGGTGCAGATTGCCTGGCATCAATCAAGTGGATTAAGATGCATTTATCACCAAATAAATATGAGAAAATTGGATGGAGTGGCCTCTTTCCATGAGAAGAATTTCCTGTGGGGAATGGAGCTTTTAAGATCATTCCTGCTCTTGTTGGTGCTGAATGTAGCATCTGCTCATGAGGCCAGTTTTTACCCCTGCATCCTCTCCAGGAGCAGGTTCTGGTCAAAATTTCTGTTTGTTTGAAGGGAATATGGCTCAGTTGTTTTCAATGTTTCTTTCTTTTCACATTTTCTAAGCTGCTTGGTTTCTCTTTTCTCTTCACAGGTAACCTGCTGTGATGCCTCAAGGCTTCCCTCCAGCACTGGTGGCCCCTGCACATGGAGGTAGCAGAATCTTTGCTATGTGTTGTGTTCTACAGGTGTTTTTATTCTCAAAAGAGTGTTTTTAGTCTCAAATTTAAGGCCAAATGCCATGGTTGTGTAACAGTACTTGGAGAACGTGTCTGACAGAATGACAGAACAAGTCTGTGGTGGGGGTGGATTTCTCAAAGCCTCTCTGTGCCCTGCTCAAGGTTAGAGGTGTGACAGGCCAAGCCCGGGCAGTGACACTTCCCTTGCTGGGGTAACTCCTTCAGAGGATGCTTCAGTGGTCAGGAATTCAGGTGTGCATCCACCTGAACTTCTGTTTCTACACTGACCTAACCTGCAGGATCGTCTCCCTTTCAGGAATTTCTTTCTTCTGCTCTTAACATGATTTCACAAAAGAAAACTATATTTTTGCTAGAAGGCATCACACTCATGGGTAGCATACCAGCACTGGGAGAGTTTTGGCCTGGGAAACGATGGCTTTGGTTTGTGATCCACTTTCTCAAATCCAGAAGGATGCAGAGAGCTGGGACTGCAAATGGTGACTTTGTCCCCGTGCTCCAGCAGGATGGAAACCAACCTTGGATCTTCTCAGAAGCACCCAAGAGGAGCAGGCAGGGAACTCCCATGGCCTCATGGCTCTTGTGCCATGATTTCAAGGATTGTCTTTCCCTAAGGGCCTCCTGCTCCCTGCACCTCCTTCCATTTATTGCAAAAGCAGTGGGATTCAGGATGTTTTTTAAGAGGGCTTAAATATCCCTTAGCTTCACAGCGTGACAGCAAGCAGAGTTTGTTATCCAGGCTGGCAGGGCAGGTGGAGCAGGGCTGTTTGTCTGGAAGTGCAATCAGCCCCAGCATGCAGGATAACCTTGAATCCAGGGAAAGTGAGGGGGAATTTAAAGGCAGCTGCAGCTCCAATGGCTCCCCACACAGCCCTTTGGCTCACAGCTTCTATTCATGCCAATAAAGAGCGAGGAGATTCGCAATACAATGGGAAATTGCTTCTTTGGGTATCACAGCATCTTGACTTAGAAGTGCTTTAACCTTGGCCTCATGCTTCCTGCGGGGCCTGTTTGCTGTGCTGCACAAGTGCCGACACCAGCCAGGAACGTACAGGATTTTCCATCTGAGTAAAATTAAACCCCGAAACCTCGACCATCCTCTCGCTGCCAGACATGCTCTACCTGCATTAACTTGAGCTTAATGGACTGCAAAACGAGCCTTTCAGCGTGTATGGGAGTGGATTATTTGCAGGAGAGCAAGTTCCTCACATTTTTATCTCTTCCCTTTCCCAAAGCTTTTGTCCTTTGGGAAAAAAAAAGAGAAAAGGCAAACACAGCCAAATTATAGGAGGAGAGTCGGGCACTAGGAAGTCCAGAAAAGTGTTTGGGCAAGGCAGGTAAGTAATGAAAAGAGCACTGACCACTGCTCCCTGTATCTTAAACCAAACTCAAGTTTATTATCCAAGATCTTGGTGGCAGTGTTGGGGATGGTACAAACACTCCAGGCCACACTTTTCAGCATGCCAGCTGAACTCCTCACCCTGGCTGTACTGCAGCCTTTCCCAAAGTCCTCCAGGGTAGGACCTGAGGCTGCAAAAGACAGAGCCTGCTGCTGGTGGGATGTTCCTGTCTGCAGTGTGCACTCATCATCATCTCACCCTGTTGCACAAGGGGTGGTGGTTTTACACTGAAGGAGGGTCAGTTTATGCTGGATATTAGGAAGATGGTTTTTGCAATGAGGGTGGTCAGGCCCTGGCACAGGCTGCCCCTGGAAACATTCAAGGCCAGGTTGGATGGAGCTCTGAGCAAGTTGAGCTAATGGAAAGTGTCCCTGCTCACTGCAGGGGGTTGGATTAGATGGACTTTAAAGGTCCCTTCCAACCTCAGCTACTCTGTGAGTCTGTGTTCATCACACATTGTGTGGAAGGATAATTTAAAACCTGGTGAGCCCCCTCTTTCACCTGCTTCCTTGGAGTTTTGCCTTCCAGATTCAAAAGTTTGTTGTTTTTCCAGACTCCCTAGGCTTGGATTTGGCTGTTTCTCCAAACACGGAGCCAAGGCAGCGCTGCAATACCTGGAGAGACAATCCATGTGGGTAACAGGATAAACTGTGAGGGAGAGTGGGCTGGTGGTTTCTCTTCAAGCTTTCATGGGTTATCACTGTCAAGACAACAGCAGCAAGGAACATTGTGTGTGTTTAATGACCAAAAGTACCTTCACTGTGTCCTTCCCCGTGCCAGATGCCTTACAGTCTAAATGAGGATCTTTAATAGTGGCATTAATTATTGCTGAAATCCTGCTTTGTCCCACTGAAACAAGTCTAACAGCTCAGGCTTGCTCTGCCTCTCTCCCTGTCCTTTCCCCAGATCACCATCTCCTGTGTCTGATGCCAGCATCAGAAAGGCTCCTTTCCCCTGGCTGGTTGGGCCAGGGTGATGTGCAGGAAAGATCAGGTGCCAGCTCCAGGGCTGCCCCATGAGCTGAGGAGCAGGAAGGCTGCGTTGGGAAAGATGCCCTGAAACTGTCTGAGAGTGTTGCTTGGTTCTGTGCTCTCCCAAAGGAGCCTGGCTTAGCTTTTTCTCATTTCCTAGTGCATAATTATCCCTTCGTCTCGGTGTGGCTGAGTGGGGGCATGAACTGGCATCTTCTGAGAGCAGAGCTCTTTTCAGTACTGGACTTAGTCATGGTCAAAAGATACTTCCTCTTTAAAAAAAAAGAAAAAGGTATTCTATCTGCAAATACAACTAAATCCACATGGTATATTAGATGGCCCTTGAAAGGTTCCAACCCAAACCATCCTAAATACATAAATACAGGCAATTCCTTCCCATGCCTTCCATCCCCTGTGTTTTAAAAGCTAAGCTTCTACACCACAAGGAAGGTGGATTCTTGATAAATTTTTCATTTTCTCTATTGACTTGCTGTTGCAAACCCATGTCCTTTTGCTATGTAAAGGGCATTCATTTGCCCTGTATCCACATGGGCCCTCTTTCCCCTTTACCAAGCACCAAAAAGAAACACTTTATTGCTGTTGCTGTGCTGGAATCCCGGGATTTGCTCTTTGCTTTTCCCCGGGGCAGAGCTGGGGCTGGACAGGGGTTTCTGCAGTGGGTGTGGCATTCAGGGGACAGTCACCAGCTCACAGGGTGCCACTGAGGCCATTGTGTGCTGCTGCCTCAGGAGCACTGCCAGGATGGAGAGGACCCAGAGTTTGGGATTTTCCCAGGCTCAGTCTGGTTTGGAGCGTGCTTTGCACCTTCCTGGGGGAGGAAGACGTTGCCCTGCTGTGCTCCGGAGCTGAGTCATTCCCCCTGGGGTGTGCAGGAAACAATTCTGTAATTAGAAAACAATCTTGACTAATGGCATATTAATGAGGACAGGGAAGGGTGATGTTCCTGGGATGGGCTTTCCCACTGCTAGGAGGAGCAGGGAGCTGTGCATAGCTGCTGCATTTGGGAGGCAAAAGATGGCATCACATCAGTGAGGTTTGGGTCTAAGAACCCCAAAAGGAAGAACTTTTTCTGACTCTGGGTCTGTTTCTTCTGCAAAATCCACTGCTGCTCCTGCTGAAGGTGTTGCCTCTGAGCTGTCCACTCTCTGACCTGCTCTTTTGCTCCAGTTTGAGACCTTCTGGCTCCCTTCTCTAGCCACATCTGCTAGGCTGTACCATTTCTATCTCCCCTCATTTTTCCAACCCGTCAACTTTCTGCCCTACCAAGCCCCCTACTCTTCTTTACCCCTCAGCATCTTCCCTTGCCTTTATCCACCTTCTCTTCTCCATCTCCCACAAATACCTGTTGGATTTTCAAGAGAGTCAGCCTGGGGTTATGGGGAGGCCGGTGCCCACGGGGGAGGTTGTGCTCCCCCAGCTGATAACACATGTACCAGGCACCTTTCCCTTCAGCTGGCAGCCTCTGGAAGCCCAAGATGAACCTTTCAACAAGATTAAAGAGATGGTATTAATTGCTATCGATCACGGGTCAACAAATTAAATTGCATCTGCAACTGCATCTCTGAAAGGTCTAAATGAGAAGAGTAGTTAATGGGTCTGGCTGGCCCAGAGCTGTGATTAATTAAAGAAAGAAATGAACTACAACATTTAAAAAAAAAAAAAAAAAAAAAAAAAAAAAAGGAGGAGATTGGGATGAGGATGAAATTCTGTAGTGCATTTGGAGAGTGCCTGGTGGGATTTCAGGATCCAGCCTGGCCTGAGAGAGGCTGATGGGAAGCAGAGTGGTGGCAATGATGTTTGGGGCTGCTGGCACCCTCGGTGCTGTGGAGACACTGCCCACCCATGACTGGCAACTCTTCCACACAAACAGTGGAAGTTTTCCCAGAAAATGTTTGGTGCCCTTCACTTCTCCCTGTGGTCCCAGACAGCTGGGAGAAAAGTGCTCCTGGGTGGGAATAAGGGCACTGCTGTGACTCCTTGGGAAATAATGAAGTGGCACAGCATGGAATGGAGATGGTGCTTAATTAATAACGAAGAAAATAATAATATGTGGCACGTATAGTGCTGTACTTGTTCCAAGCACTGTACAAACATTAACTACAGTAATTAAGCTGTAATTAATTAGAGTAACTACTAATCAGTGTAAATAATGATGCATCTGGAGGTACCAAAAGGAGTTTGTGAACTGAAAGCAAATTTTCATGTTCAGGAAATGGCATCAAATATAAAATGGCACCAGTAAAAGCAGATGGAGGTTAAAGCAAGAGCCTGGGAGCTGTGCTGGTCCATGGCAGCTCCACGGGAGCCCTGGGAATCCTGGTCTGGCAAAGCAAAACTGGTTTATGAGTTACTGCTGAGACACTCCCTGAGCAACCCATCCCATCCACGGGATTCTCACGGCCACTTCCAGGCTCCAGACCTGCTCTTCCCACCCCAGCTGCACTCACCAGCACTGTGAAGAGACAGGAATTGGAGCAGGGGATGAGATGGGGAATTGAGAGCATGAGGGGCTGATGATCAGCAGAGTAAAATACACCACAAATATGTAGTTTTGGGGTTTTTTTGCTGGTTCACACACTTTATATTTAACAAAATAATTTTTTAATAATATAGTCTTTTACACATCAAATATTGTCTCTAGGACCCCTCCCTCCCGTTTGTACAGATTTTTTTTTATCTCACTAGTTTCAGGCACACTATTGTTTGAAAGTTTTGAAACTGGATGGTCATTGACAGGCAACAGCTTACAGAGAAATGTGGTGATGACATCTCCGATGGTACCAGCTCGGCCTGCAGGGAACCAGTGCTCAGCCACAGGACAGCAGCTGCTTGGTAAGTGCTCCTCCCACCCTGCCCTCCGGGAAAACACCAAAACGGGGAAGAAATGAAGGCAATAGTGTGTATAAACCGAGCCTGACGTGCTGACCTGCTTCGGTGAGGAAGCTGTGGGGAGGATTTGCTGCTGTCGCTCTCTAGAGCAGGTGCTGGACTGGAGCCTGAACTCTGAACAAAGTGAGCACCACCACCCCTGTGGCACTGACCAAAAAGCAGGGAAAAGTGATGGGAAAGGGCCCTGTGCCCCCCTGGGCAGGCAGGGCAGGGAGATGACATTGGTGGCTTTTCTTTCACAGTGTGGCCTGGAAGCTGCAGCCTGAGAAAGCAGGAGGTACCAGTGCTGGGACCCCTGGCTGCTGGGGACCTCTGCTCCTGCAGGCAGGCACAGGAAGCGGCTGTTTGAGACCTTGAGCCCTCACAGCAGCACAGCCCAGCCCAGCTGCACCACAGCTTGCTTTATCCCTGGCACTGTGGATGCTCCCAGGGAGAGCCGGGGCAGCTCCCTCCCACTGTAGCAAAGGGCCTTACCTGCCAGCTGAGCCAGTTTAGTGCTGCCACAGCCATGGGACATCCCAATGAAACACTGCCCTGGGCTCCAGCGAGAGCAGCCTCGGGATGGGACAGGGCAGGGGAGCACAGGCTCAGCCTGGGAACCAGGAACAGGTGGGGCCCTCTTCCCTCTGCTCCGCTATGCCCCAGCCAGGAGTCACACACAAACAAGCCAGATAAGATGTTGCTTTCAAGGAGCACCCTCTGGTTGGCTGCCCCAGCCCGCCCGTGCAGCTGCTGTGGGCTCTGCTCCCATCAAGGTCACATTGACTTGTGTAGGTGTCTTCAACTTTATTGTCCCCACTCAGTGGAGAAAGTGTAACACAGATACAGCTTTGTGTCTTGGCTGTCCGGTCTATACCTGTGCATCTACCTCAGTCCTGCTGCAGGTTACATTCCAGTTGGGTTTTTTTTTAACCCCCCCATCCCTTTTCATTTCTACCTCCCTCCTGTCCTTAGTGCCACCTGCACTTACAGACACAATAAAAATGCTCCATCTATTGCTCCACTCATAGCTGTATTGTCCCGATGATCCCAGCTTAGGAAGAGACTAAAAAAAAACAAAAAAATAAACCACAATAGCAAAAAACCTTCAAATAAATAAAAGTGAAAAACCCCAGGATCCACGCTGTAGAAAGTGAGAGCAGTGAATCGATCGGCCGGGAGCGCTTGCGGGCCGTTCTCCTGCCGTCCTCCCCCAGCCCGAGCAGCGTCCCTGCCCGGCCCCGGTGACTCGCAGAGCAGCCGGTACGGAGCGTGTGGAGCGGGACAGGAGCTGCAGGGGGCACCGGGACACCTTCCCCGCTCTCTGCTCCTGAGGCGCCCTGGCAGGGTTTGCTGGTGACCCTGCTGCAGCTGGCGGACGCGTGGGCAGCATCCAAGCCGTTCCTTCATCACCATCGTCACCATCGCCGTGAGCGGCTGCTGGCCGGGGCTGCTACAGCGCCTGTTTGCCCTGGCACTCGCGCTTGGAGCACTGCGCCGGCTTCCACCAGTCCCCGTTGTGGCAGTGGCAGATGTTGCAGTCGTCCACCTTCACCTCGATGCCCGCGGGAATGATGGTGGTGCCCGCAAAGCAGTTGGGACCTGCGGAAACACACGTGGGGAACGGGATAAGTGCTGCAGGTCTGCACTGGGGCAGCAGCTCTGCTCTCAGCCTGGCACAGGCAGGGACTCGGTGCCAGCCCTTGCTGAGCTTTGGCCGTGACACTGCTGCTGCCAAAACCTGCAGCCACGCTCCCACCTTGCTCGGTGCCGAGCTTGGACCCACAGCAATCCCTTCTCTTGTGTTTTTGGTTGCTCTCAGGCACTGAAGGAAAAAAAAAAAAGCCTTGAAACTTTTCTCTCGGTGCACCCAGCCCCTAGAACAATTGGCACTGGCACTCAGCTTTTTCTACCTGGCTGACCACTAATTTAGTACCTCTTTCTCCTTAAATTCTGGCTGCAGGATGGACACGACCATGAGAACAAGCATGAGGACACAGCCCAGCCTCCACCGCTCCAGCCTGGGAAGCCTGCAGGGAGCTGCAGGGACCAGAGCCAATCCATCCCCTAGGGCCACTGGTAGCCCTGCTCCAACACCAGGTAACCCCAAGGACCTCCACCAGCTTAGAACTATTAACCAAAAATTATTTATTGCATCACCTCTCAAATAAGGTGGTACTTTTCTGACACAATCTGGGTATTTTTCCTCAAGGGTAATTCCTTTAATCTGCTGAGTCAACAAGGAACTTATTTGCCAGTGACAGAATCGATGAGTTGGGTTGGAAGGGATCTTAAAGCCCTTTCCTCCTCCTCATAAAAGCCCCACAAATACCCACTGTCCATCTGTCCCTCTGCAAGCTCTCTCCTCTTCCCCTTGCACTCCTTCATCACTTAGTGCCAGGAATTAATGTCAGAGCCAGCAGCACACACAAAAAATTCAAGGCAATCACACTGGTGGCATTGGGGAAGCACAAAGACATTTGGAAAGTGTTTAGTGGCCCGAGTGCTGCTCTGAAATGTCACCCCTTGACTGGCTACCGGTTTTAATCTTTGCCTCCAGTGCATGAGGTGCATTCCAAAGGTGAGAGTGTGTACAGACATGGAATTATGAGCAAGTTGTTCCTTAAGTCTTAGCTCAAGGCTGGGCAAGTGAAACAGTGTCCCTTACGAGGCTGGAAACAGGCTGAGCCAGCCCAGTGCCAGGTCCCACATTTTATAGTCTCACAGAGCTCTTTATGAGTGCCCTCACTTCAGTCAGGTGCTCCTCAGGAGCCTGTGCTGAACAGGCCACGAGTCTGGCAGGGCTGGGCTTAACCAGACCATTCAGGGTGCCTGAGTGTTACTTGTGCTTCACCACCCTCCCAGCTCCATTAAAGGCCGGCCCCTTCAAACATGGCTCTACAGCGACATTTCACATCCATCTCCATCAGGCCACGACAGAAGGGCCACAGAAAGATGCCTTGGATGGCTCCTGTACAGAATTTGGGGTGACAGGGTTACCCCAGGGCTGCTGCTTCTCTGCGGGCAGGGCCTGGGAAGGCAGGCTGCGGCTCTGGGAAGGTCTGTGCTGCTCCGTGCTGCCTCCTTCCGGGCCGAGCCAGCAGGTGAATTCCATCAGGATTCCAGAAGCCGGCTTTTACTCAGCAGGTGAATTCCATCAGGATTCCAGAAGCCGGCTTTTACTCCAGACAAGGAGGTTGCACTGCACTTGCTGAGCCAGAGCACAGGTGGCACAGAGCTGCTGGCAGTGGAGGAGCCCTGCGAGTGGGGATCCTTTAAAGCTGCTGTGAGCTGGGCTCTGAGCTGGACGAGTTCCAGAGAGCCCCTCCAGCCTCAGCCACTACAAACTGCAAAGAACTTTAAAGCCAGGAGCTGCCAGCCAAGAGCATGAACAGAACAGCCAAACTCAACATGTACACATGGTTTCTGTGTTTTCCCTTGCAGGCATGAGGGTAAAGAAATCGCAACCTGTTTTGGTCACGAGCTGATGATTTCCCAGATTTACATCTGCCTGTAAGACACCATCCTGGTTGGAAAGGTTGTGATTCCAACTGTGGTGTGTCTTGGGCAACCCACTGAATTTGTCACACTTTTCCAAAGCCTGTGCTCTTCACCACTGGTTTAATTCCCCCTGCAGCCCGGTGGGTGGAGCTGGGTTATGTGGGCATCACTGTCAGGTCATTTGCTGCTGTTCAGTGTCCAGGGTTCAAATGCCATGAAAATTCCAGTAACTGCAGCTAGCTGTATTTGAAGCTGAAATCAGTGCCTAGGATGGCAGGTTATGGGATGCTCTGACTGCCTGTCAATGTCCGAGATGCCCAGGGTGGGCAGCTTCCACACAACAGCCTGCTCTGCACTCCCAGAGCAAAAAAACTCCTTTCCATTTTAATACAAAAAGTTTCCTCTGGAGATTAGGGTGGCAAGGAAAGGGAAAGACCATCTTCCCTCCTGTTGCCCTGCCTGTTAAGCACCTCATCTGAGAGGCCAGTGCTGCCTCAACACGCACACGCTCTGCAGACACAGCTCTGTCTGGATTTACAGCACTGCCAGCCCGTTCCAGGGGCTGGGAACAGGTGGGAGGCTGGCAGTGAGGGAGCCAGCAGGTTTGTCACTCACAGGTGAGTCGGCTTTGCCTCCCAGACAGGCTCTGGGGATCCAACACCTCCCTCATGGGACGTGGGCACACCCGTGCTGCAGGGATTATGGTCAGCTAAGGGTGATGGTGTTGGGCTGGCTGATGCGGTGCTGCCAGCTGGGAAAAACCTTATTTTTCCCTTCATCCTGCTTATCTGTCCATTCCTTGGCTGCTCTTCCTCCTCCCAGCAACCCCAGGTCTCTTCTTCCTCCTGAGCTTCCCCAGGGGATCATATGGAAATGAAATAATCAGTAAATACCCGTCATTAATGGCCCAGGACAGGGAGGAGCAGAAAGCAGACACTGAAGAAGTGAAGGAGATGGATGAGGGGGATGTGCTAAAACATCACCTGCGCCTCTGAGGTCCCCACTGGAGAGGGGATCCCTTATTCTAGGGACAGCAGCACAGCAACATCCCTGCCCTGGCCAAGGTCACGGGGGGACACTGCAAAGCTGTAATTAAACACTAATGAACTGCTCCTCTGATCCCTGGCATCTGTTGAACCTGGAAGGACCTGGCAAGTGTCTCTGTGTAAGTGAAAATCCTTGGGACACCGCCCCTGCCCCCAAGGGGCTGGGTAAGGCAAAGGGAGGGATGACAGCTAAGCTGGACAAATCACAGGGACTGCCAAACCATCCCTGGGCTGGCCAGGGGCACCTGGGCACACCCAAGGGAGGAGCTGGAGCCAGAGCCTGAACTGAGGGAAAAATCACAGCGATTGGGTTTGTTTTCTTTCTTCTTGGCTTTTAGCAAAATGGAGGAAAACATGACCCAGGGCTCTGCTGACATCTGCCCTCCTGTGGGACGTTTTGCCTCTCTCCTGACGGACTTCAGTAGTTTTAATTTGCGCCAACGCTGCCACTGCTCTGAGCCTTTTCTTTCCCAGCACTCTCTCAAAATAGCCTCCTCTGCATTGCCTGAGTGAAATGGTTTCTTTTGCTCACCACAGTCAACTGGACGGAGCTTTATTGCATCCTCTCTCCCCCATCCCTACAGAAACACGGATTTCCAACGGAAGGCAAAATTTCCACACTGCATTTGTGACAATTCAACTTCAATTCCCATTGCCTGAAATCCAGTTTTCCAGCACAATCACTATCAGCCAGCCTCTCCCGCTCTGCTATTTTTTTCTCCCATTTAAACTTCTCCCACCTTCCCACTGGAAAAGTGGATCCTGTTTGTGCAAACTGGGATGCAGCGAGCATCGCGCCGCGGTGAAGGCACGAGGGAAGAGACACTCAGAGAGGGAGTTTAGGTGGAATTTAGGTGAAAATGTGCTCCAGCCAAGCAGCTTTTTCTGTGCCATGGCACAAGTCACCGGGGAGTTTTCCAGAGATTTTTGAGCTTTACAGAGCTGGCAGCTACTGGTGGAGATAAGCTCCATTACCTGGGGATCTGCACGGCTGTGCCACGTGCCTTGGAGGGGCTGCAGCCCCTAAAGCCACAACCACAGCCCACAGCAAGAAATCAAGTCCTGTTTTTTTTTTTTTGCTCGGCAGCAGAGCTCAACAGACTCTTTTAAATTCTCTAATATTCCTCTTCTCTCCCAAGATTTCAAAAGCTCAGGGCCCCAGCCCAGCACTGCTGAGGACTGGCCCAAGCTTCTCCCACAGCGGCTGCTTGGAGGAACTGGATGAGACCAGGATCTGCCAAATCAATGCCAAAACAAAGCCCCAAAGAATGACACAGAACAGCAGTGCGGGGTTTTTAATTATTATTCAAGGGAAGATGCTGCTCAGAAATATTTGATGACATGTCAAGCACATCAGGTTACTTATGATAATAGCAGCAGGAACAAGAAGCTGCTTTGGGCAAGGGCTGTCGTCCTGCTCTTGGTAAAAGCATCTTAAACCACGACTGTGATGATAACAGGACACTAATCACCCTTTTTCCTTGCTCAGGGAGACTGATGGGGGAAGTTTGCTGCTCCCATAGACAGTGTAATAGTGAGATTTGCTTTGCTTAACATAGTTAATACTCATAAAAGCCTGCAGCACTCCAGGCTGTTTGCTAGAACAGCTGTGAAGATTTTTATGGAGATGGATTAGGGACATTCAGATGCTGGTTTCCTGTGAGAGATGTAAAAAAAAAATAAAATCATATTTGGTTTGTTGTTTGGGGAGAATGGTGGAAAATTGTGCAACCATCTGCTAAGATCAGGTAGTTGGTGATGACCCTGCTCCACTGCACCCCTATTCTGGAGGGAATTCGGGGGCCAGGCTCTCTCCAGCACCAAGAGCTGCTGCCTTGGAGCCACTCGGTGCCGAGGAGCAGCGTCCCCCCGGCTCCCTGTGACTCCTCAGATGGGTTTTACTGAACTCAGCAGCTCTGCCCGTGGCTTTCAGCAGCTCTGAATTTAGCTTTGTGTGTGCAGAGAAGCAATAAAAGGAAATCAAATGTTAATCAAACAGCAAGCACGGATCACTTCAGGCCAACTGTGATATTCAGATGTGCCCTGAATAGCATCTTGCCCCAGACAAAACTCATCATCTCCACCAGGACTTCTCATTGTGCAGCGTCTGATTCCAGCAAGAGTGGTAGTTTCCCCTCAGTAAAATATGTCTCCTGCCACTTCTTTGAGAGCCTCCCCATCCCTTCAGGAAATATTAAAGCTGACTCCAGGAGAATTTAGCTTATTCAGTCAATGGATTCCATCAAGGAGAGAGGTGCTGATGGCTACGCTTATCTGCCTAGTTAAGACAGCTGCTAAATAGCAGCTCAATTCAGCAGCCATCCCTCAGGCTCCCAAGTGCTGTGCCCCACAATTGAAGTTGCAAGGGCTAAGTGGAAAACTGTGGTGTTTCCTGACAGTGTTTAGGAATGGATACATCCTGAAACAGCTCCCTGGATGCTCGCTCAGCTGAGTGAGGCTCAATGACTTTGCTTTTGCAGCTCACCATGAACACCATCGGGCCGGGGGGTTTGCTGCTGGCAGCGTGTTCTGGCCTGGGGGAGCTGCTTCCACTGAGCATGGCCAAGTGTCTTCCCAGGGGGAAGGCAGAGTTTCCTCTGCGTGCCCCTGCCAGGCTGCACCTCGACCATCCCACACCACAAGCCATGCAGGCTCCAGCACTGGTGTCTGCTGCTGAAACAACCTCTGGCAAAACAGCGACCAAATGAGGACGGCACTTGGAATCCACACAAGGACGCTCGTGGATCCCCAAAAGAAAATGGGGAAAAAGCAAAGCAAAATCCCCAGGCTCTGTCACAGAGGCAAGAAATGGCCTGTGCCTTCATCTTGGGACTTTCCATGTCTGGGCTGGACTCTGTGCTCAGAAGGGAAGGAAAACCAGCATCTTGTTTTTAATGATGGCCTCCGTTTCTGGAGGCTACCACCACTCCTCTCTGCTGATCCTGCAGGATCTTTTCAAATGCTCATTTAGCTCTGCCAATGCTATTTATGTGATCACTTCAGATTGCAAGAAAAGAGCTCAATTTGTGGCTTTAATTAAGGAGTTGGGGAGGGACGAAGTCTTGTTTTCACTGCCTGATATGGAGAGTGCCAGCCCCCCTCTCTCTGGGGGAGGGAGGAGGCAGCAGGCAGAGCCGGAGGTGAGACATAAACATCAGCCGGTGATGCTGAGCTCTGCCTTGCTGAAAATTAGATTTGGTGATGCTCTGCAGGGGCAGCTGAAAACCCCACCCAAAGAAAACAACCCTTGGGCTTTCTTGTGTTAGAAGGAGGCCAGAGCTGGAGATCCTGGCTCAGAGCGTGGCTGAAGCCTGAGGGTGCACTGGGAACGGGGCTGCCATGATCCTGGCGTGTGGGGCAGTGAGTTCACACCCCGGTAACGCCCGGCTCTCATCCCTGTCTGCTCAGTGGCAGGAGGGACAGCACTGTGCTGTGGCTCTGCCTGCTCCTGCTCCTGCTCCTGCGGGTGATGGCTATGCCCTCCAGGCTACAGGGGACACAGCTCCTGCCGGTACAAACACNCCTGCTCCTGCTCCTGGGGGTGATGGCCATGTCCTCCAGGCTACAGGGGACACAGCTCCTGCTGGTACAAACACCAGGGGAAAAAAACCCCTGGACTCCAAAGGCTCAACCACCCAACCACCCAACCTGCACAGAGACTCCTGCAGGGCTGGAAATGGGATTGCTTCAGGTCAGTGTCCCCACCCTGATCACCACCAAGTCTGGAAACCACTTCTCAGCCTGCTCAGGCTCTCAGGCAGCAGTGAGCTCTCCTGTGATGCAGAAACTCCATCAATGCATCATCTGCCCCCTCAATAAAATCTGTATGCTGCTCCATTTTCAGGAGGACGAAGAACTGAATCTACCAACCCATGCCAGCCTGAGTGCCACAAATTGAACCTTCCTCCAGTGGGCTAGTGGTGGCTCCTGCACCCTTCCAATCCCTGCTGTTCAGAAACTCGGGAATTGCTCTCTTCCCCTTCTTTGGATCGCCATTGATATTTTAAAATACCGAAGGAAAGTCCTGGCCTCTGTCAGTTTAACCCCATTCCCCCTTGTCCTGTCACTCTGTGGCTCCCAGCTGTGGTAACAAGAGTCTCCTCCTTGAGGTGACCCCAAGACAGAGGGTCACTCTTCCTCCAGGCATCCAGGGAGAGGTGGCACCTCTGATAAATGCCCTCAGTTTCACTCTGTTCTGTAAAATGTTGAAAATCAGAGCCTTTTGTCTTTTCATTTGTGGACAAACCCTGCTGGCTCTGCCTAACACCTCCTGGAGTCATTTGGTGGTATCTTCTAGATGTCCACGAGCTTTAATCATGTGCATCACTACTCTGAAGAACTGCTCTCCTCTGAAGCTGATCTGCAGCTCTTTTCCATCCTTCTTGCATTTTTCACTGCTCACAAGACAATCTTAGCAGCCCTTCTCGAGTATTGCCTGTTTACAGGAGACATTTTTTCAGCCATAATTCACATTACTGGGTGCCTGAAGATGCCTATGAGTTATTTAGTCTCTACATTTAAAAAAAAAAATTTATATATATATTTGCAGTAGTCTTGTCCAAATTAATTCCAAGCTGCTCACTCCAAGCCAGCCCTCCATCATTAGAAGGAATGCATTAAGAAGGCGAGGGGGAGGTGAAAAGCTCAATTCAGGGCAGTGGGAGACATGCCACTGACTTCTGCCAGTGATGCAGCCTCACAGTAAAGAAAATACAACAGCAACAGCTCCCAGCCAGCCCAGTGGGACAGGCACCCCTGGTGGCCCCACAGCCCCTCCTGGCTCCCCGCACACCCACGGGGTCACATCATCCACGCTTTGCTCAGACGGTCCCAAGCACCTGCTGCCTTGGAGTCTCATGAATAATGCAGGGCCCCACTCGAGTTCCCTAAACTGTGAGCTGGCACCCAGTGACAGAGACTGATTTAGGCCTCTCTGCTTTGCACTGCAGTTAGAAAAACACTGATGGCTCGTTATCCGTCTTAATCAGCAGCAGCAAACAAATGAGGGACAGGGAGACATCCAGAAGGGAATACACCGCATTACTCCTCCTTATTGATGGCCCCGTTACTTAATGCGATGTGGAGACGTAACTGCAGGCATCACTAACAGTGGAGCAGGGCCCTGTGGTGCAGGGAAGATCTATGGGTGCAATTTCAGAGCGGTGTTTCAGAGCTGTTTGGGAGCGGTGCTGCCCACGGTGCCCACCCCGATCCCCGCTGTGCCCACAGGCCGGACACCACCCCTCACCGAGACTGATAACACAGCGTCCCTCCCACAGCTGCCAACGCTGGAGCCCCAGGCCACTCTTCATCTGCTCTGCTCCTGGCAGGAGCTGGACAACGAGGGACCGAGCCCAACACTGAGCACAGAATGACTTGGGTTGGAAAGGACCTTACAGCTCATCCACCTCCACCCTCTGCCATGGGCAGGGACACCTTCTGCTGGACCAAGCTGCTCCGAGCCCATCCAGCCTGACCTTGTGTCCTAGGTTACAATATAAGAATATTCCGGAAGGTCTGTATTCTATCTCCATCTTCATGAACTGTTAAACCAGGAGGGGCAGTGTTTTCCTTACCTCCTCCCCTGGACCATCTCCTGATAATGGGCCATTAACACCTTGCCCCATGAGTCATAGATAACTCCCTCCGGGAGCCATTTTCTGTTTAATGGGCCATTAAGGACCCACCACATGACTCAGAGAATGACATCATCCCATGGTGAAATGCTCCGCCCAAGGGGAGGAGCCAAGCATTCCCACCTGGATATAATCTGAGCATTTAGACAGAACAGGCATCTGCCTTCTACTGGATTCCCAGAGGAGCAGCCTTCTCTCCCACTGGATTCCCAGAGGAAGGACCAGACCCTTCAACATCACCACTGGACCATTGGAAGAAAATTCTGCCCTTCTACAGGGTCTCTGCCTCAGCAGAACCATCTATCACTCCAGGAGCACTATTGGAGCCACCATTCAAACTGGACTGCTACCAACACCCTGACTGACAGGGTGTCAGGTTGTATTCTAACTGTCAGGTTTTGGTTTTTTTTTGTTTAATACTGCATCTTATTCTAATTTTCCTATTAGGTTGTAGTTTGTTGGGGTTTTTTTTTTTGTTTGTGGACACCTCCAGGGATGCAGCAGCCACAGCCTCAATGGTGGATGGTTTCTGGAAGGTCATGCCCAACCCGCCCTTCCCTGGGCACTGCCCATCGACCTTTGGCACGGCTCACCTGGGCAAGGCAGCACGGACACGGTGGAGCAAAGCTCAAGGCCTGGGCACACCAAAGGAAATAATGCAAGCAGAACATTTTCCACTGCTTTAGATGCTGGTATCTGCCTCCCCACGTGGACATCTCCCTCGGTCCTGTGCACCCAGCCCCTCTGTTTCTGATCCGAAGTGCACTAAAATCAAATCTGGGAGCATATCCAAGTGTGCTTTAAGCTCCCTGCAAAATCTGCAGCCCCAGTGTGCCCATTTGACTGGGTTTCTAACCCAGTTGTGGCCAGCAGGGTTAGGCATTGCTGCAGTGCAAATTAATAGGTACCAAATTCATAACCCTTCCTTCACTCTGCTGACTCATACACCCAGACAGGGACAGCCTGGAAGTGAAGAGAGGAGATTTCACCTGGCTGGAGGAGCCAGCACATGGATCAGCTCCCAGACAGCAGAAGAGCAACTCCCAGTGCTTCAGACTAATCTGTAAATCCAGGGCTTTCCCCCCTCCTTTTAGTGTAAAATGCAGGCTGGCATTTTTAAAGTCACCTATGGGATTTACACACCAAATTCCTCTTCATTTTAAAAGGATCTGTGTGTGCGAATACCTTGATCAGCACTGAAAAGTTTAGCATATGGTAAGAAAAGCTGCAAAGGCAGGAACTGTGCATCCAAAGCAGGTTTTCTGAACCAGGTTTTGCTGTGCATACTCTGGGCTGGAGAAATAAGACTGTAACACCTCAGAGCCAGCAGTAACCATCTATTAAAGGAAAAATGTGTGTTTCAACATTTATCTGAGCAAACAAACAGGATTAGCTCTTAAAAATCTTTTTTGCAGACAACATAAGGCTTTGGGACAATACCATAGAATTATTTTTTTTTTTAATACAGGTAGATTGTAATTGTGGGCAATGAAAGCTACTCTGAGATAATTTTAACCTTTCAGGTAAGTAACAGGCTTTCAAAAAGTTGTCTAAATGGATACTTCCCAAAATGAATTCCAACAGCACTGAAGGCACATTCATTTTTTTAATGGTTCAAACGTAGTGTGAGGTTAGGTGAGTGCTCTTGAGCTGGTATCAAATAGATGAATTTAAAAGAAATCAATTAATAGAACTACCATTAAACTACTGCATCAGCTAACAGTGGTACCAGTAAAAATCAACGGCCAAAGGGAGGAAAAGTTGGACCTTCCAGAGACTAAACCTTTAAGTGAAGAGAAAAAGAATAATAAGTGCATGCATAATGTGCTGCAAAGCACCAGGCCTGTGGTCCCTGCCCAAGTATCTCCACTCAAAGATTAACAACAGAAGAAAAGCGAGCAGGACTTTTCCCCTGGGCCTTGTGAGCTTTGAGCCAGCTTATTCGCCTCTTGGTTGCGCTTTGTGTGAAAATATAATGATTTTTTATAGCCCGTTTTAACATTTTTATGTCTTTTTTTCTTCAGAAAAAAAAATCCCACATTTGGTGTAAGAATTAAAACAGTATTTCATGCTTAACTGCAATCATGGATGATGTATGGGAGAGAGCTGGCTTCATGTCAACTCAATATAAACCCAGAATTGAATCTAACTTGGTCACTACAACAGTGCAATGTTTTATGGGGTGAGGAGATTTTTTCAGATCAGTCATAAATGAAATGGAAACTGTGACTGGGCTCATTTCGCATCAAACAGGAGCAGAAAAATGTAGGGAAGAAGCAGGATTGCTACAGATTTGTCTGAGGTGTTCCTGTAGGGGTGGAGCGTGCTGCAAACCCAGCCCAGCTGCAGTGGCACTCGGTGCCGCTTGGCACAGATCCCCTGCCAGGGCAAGGGGGGTTTCCTGAGCTTTGGGGAACCACATGCTCGGGATCAGCCTCCAGCTCCCGTCTGCAAAACCCTCACTGCAGTCCAGAGCCCTGTGGGATGGGGTCAACTGATGGAAAAATGCCCTCAGGCCTTTCTGCCATCATGGCATAACTGTGATGCTTTGAGGGCACCAGCACGGTCCCACCTGCATTTCCCACCCGGTGACAGATATTTCTGATGGCGGTTTGGAATGCGGGGTTGTGTCAGAAATGGGATTTCAAAGCAAAGATAAAACTTCCCATGGAAGGAAGGAACTGCTGTGGAAACCATTTGTCCCTGCTCCTGGCTCGTGTTTGAGTTGTTGGGTTTTCTGCTGCTGACTCTGAGCAGAACCCACCTCCTGCACTGTTCCCATCTCCCTGGCCTCCACACCCCACCACTGTTCCCAGCCTCCTGGCCCCCATGGTGATGGACACTGAAATGATGGCCTGGGCAGGTGAGACCCCCGTGAAAGGGGAATTTAATGTTAAAAGTTAAAGTCAGTCAGCAAAGGTTCCCCTTCCAGTCAAAGGATGGATCTTCTGGAGGGTGTTTAATAGTATCAGCCCTTGGACCTGCCTGCTTTCATCCCTATAAACTTAGGATAGGCTGCAATGGCAAAGCTCCCATTTCTATGCAAATCCATACAAATGATTGATTACCTGTAGAAATGGAATAACCACAACGGCAGAAACACTATTTCTTAGTTTATGTGGCACAGAAAAGGAAAAATCAGGAAAACATCTTCCCTGACCCCACCCCAACCATTAAGCCTGGTATTAGAGAGACAGGACATGGCACTGCTGTGCCAAAGTCTGCATCTCCTGAAGAAACAGGAGGAGGAGGGAATGGAAGGGACAGGGCAGGATGAGTGGGTGGATCTTGAGGACACACCTGAGGAGACCAAAGCACTACAAGGACGGGCACACCTCGGTCTGATGGACAGAGGAGACAAGCAGGGGTTGGAACTTCTGGAATAAACAGGCCCCTAAACACTTCTGTGGGACCTGTCCTGATTTCTCCAGCAGCTGCAGAAGCTGTAACCCGTGTTTTGTCCCAGTTTTTGTTCTACCTGAATGTAACAGTACCTGTGTCATTTCCAGGATGCTTTCAGATGGTGCTGTGCAGAGTCTGGCCGGTGACAGAAATGAAATGAGCAGTGCTGGTTTTGCATGGGAACAGGTGCATTTAATGAGATCACCCAGTGGAAAAGGGAAGGTCCTTTGCTCAGAACTCGGTGTCACCACGAAAGGCGTCACCACAGTGCACGTGTGCCTGGGACAGGACAGTCATTCTGTGAGGTAACAGCTGGGAATGATGAAACGCTGGGGAAAAACTGTGGTTCACATAACGTGGTTCTGCATCCCTCCTACCCAAACTTCCCAAATGCTTCACCACCCTTCTCTGCAGTCTGTTTTTATTACTTAATTCCTGGGTGAAATTCTTGCTCAGTGGCACCACAGGATCTGAATGGCTCACGACCCCTTATCCTCCCTCATTCCCCTGGGACAGGGACGTGCACTGGGCAAACTGAGGCACAGGGGCAGTGGGGCCTCATGAGGGGATGCAGGTTATTCAGAGTAAACCCAGCAGAAAACTGTGGTTGGCCTGCAGGAACAGGAGGGTTTGAGGCTGCAAGCTGCCTTCTCAAGTGTGATGGGAAGGAACTGTGGGACTGGGTGGCAAAGTGATGGACAATGACTTCCAAAATTCCCAACTTCTGAGTGTTCCCACGCTCTCCAGCCTATATTCCCTGCCTTGTTTTTCCTGCGTTCATTTTGTACCTTAGAAATTTTTTTAAAGCCAGAAGGGGGATTTAGACATTAGAACAGCTACTGACCTGATAGGAGTTAATGATTTTATAAAACCCCTAAAAAAATGCTTTACTTTAAAAGATTGATGTTTCCTATTGTATTTTTTCAATGCCAATTAATTACTTAATTCATTAGCAATGTAACACAGGAATAGTCTTTGAAAATCTGCTGCTTTGTGTAGATGCCTTTAATTATGGATAATTAAATACTGTGGAAGGACCTGATTATACCTCTGAGCATTTTCTAATCTGGAAAATGAAACACACTCCTGTACTCCTGAACACATAAAACAAAAGCTGAGCTCAACAGCCACAGGAAGTAAAAAAAGATGGGGAAACAAACACCCCAAAAGCCAGAACCACTCAAACCCTGCAGCTAAAAGAGGGTGGGGACTCCTGGGAAGGCTGGAAGGCTTTGTGCATGCCCTGACACAGCCTGGGACCCTGGTGGGGTACAGGGGGGAGCCCAAGGGTGCTCACGTGGAGCTGCTGCAGCCAGCAAGCAAATGTGGGCCAGTGAGCAAAACTCCCCGTTAGCCCTTGCTGAAACTGGGAACAGATTTCCAGATGCTCCCTCGTACACATGGCAGCAACAGCCAAAACTGCCACAAAGAGCAAAGCACTCTCCAAACACAACCACAGCTGACCTTGGAAGAGGAAAACCTGCCAAAGGCAGAAGTGATGCTGTTGGTTCCTCTCTGCCTCACAGTTTTAGCCCCAGGGAAAGCCAGGGAAATGCTTGTTTCGAAGACAGCATTGCCCCAGTGCCTCTGAGACAGATCCCCTCCCTCACTCTTACTTTGCATCCTTCCTCTCTGTGCCGTGAAGTGATTGCCAAACTCAGAGAATAAACTCTATTGTCTTTATTTATTTCTCAGCTGGCAAATTTTTGGAGAAAAATCAGGACAGGTCTTGCGAAATGTGAGGGGCAGGATGACATGAGGGGTACAAATACATGTGTCTGAACTGGAGACACTAAAAGAAGGAAAATGTCCCCCCTAACGCGTGGGCTGCCGAAGTCAAAGCAGCGATGTGGCAAACTGCTCCTGCAGCCCTGCCCACGGCAGGGGATGGAACTGGGTCATCTTTAAGGGCTCTTCCAACCCAGACCGTTCTGTGATGATCTGTGGGTGCTGATGTCCAAGTGTGGGATCTCTGCCCCAGAAATCCCCTCCCGGGGTGCGCTGCCAAAATCCTCCCCGCAGCGGCTGATTCCAGCTGGGAAATGCAGAAACTCGGCCCCCGTGTGGTGAAGTGCACGAGGAGACACTGCAGCACACGGGACACGCTGCTGGATGTGGTGCCCATGGCATTTGCTGGATTCCCTCTTGGAGCTGCCAGGTGCCCCTGCCAGCAGTGGCAAACTCACTGCTGCCTCCACCGCACCCCTGGTGAAGTTTGTGACGTGATGAGTTTATCTGGGGGGTTTTATTTAGTTGGTTTTGCCCAACAGATGAGTGGAAAACAGGCAGTCAGTGATGTCTTGCTGATCCCCACGGCTGTGACATATTAATGCACACAGTGATGAGAAGCACTGGGTTGGCCCCACCTTAGAGCCAACATTCAGGGAGCCCTTGCAGTCCTGGGTTATTGCAGACTTCATGGTACCAGGGCACGCTATATTTAGAAAGCCCAAACCTCAGTGAGGAGAACAAAATGCACACATTTTCTTGATGCACTTTGAGTCTCACTTCTACATCTGGCAAACCCTATTCCAGCAAGGAACGGCTTTCTCAAAGGGCTTTGGAATGCTGGTGCACCCATGGGTGGAAGAACCCAGCCTGTCTGGCACAGGTTGTCCCTGATGGTGCCTGTCAGCATCCCATGAGAACCTGTCACCCACTGCCACTGCCACTGCTCTTCATCAGCTGATCCTCTCGCTCTCCTCTCCTCTCCTCTCCTCTTTTCTCCGCAGTGTTTGAAAATAAAGATAAGATTGTGANTCCTCTCCTCTCCTCTCCTCTCCTCTCCAGTGACGAAAGTCATGGGTGATTTTTGCTGGGAGTTTGTAATGCCTCCTGTGGAGGCCACTCCTCTTTCAGCAGCTCTCCTCTAGCCTTTAGAGCCACAGATACGAGTTAGGCTAAACCTGTAAAGAAAAGCAAGCACCTTTATTTCAGGGGTTGATCCAGCTAGGAAACCCAAATAACCGTTTGGGCAGGGGTGTCTCTCAAATCTGGGTGAAGCTGTCCAAGGAGGGGCTTATACAGGCAAGGAGCTGGCCTTGACTCCTTCTCTGCGTGTGAAACCTGCACTGCTGAGCTGCTAGGATGAATCAGAGAGGGGAAAGATCCTCAGCTGCACACAAAACATCGACATTTCCCTCAGGGCAGGGCAGCCAGGCCAGTTTACAGCAGCCTCAGGAACTGGATCACAGTGTATTTAGTCTCTGGGGGGGCATGGTGTAGCCAAGACAAAACATGGTTTATGTACAGAACACAGCAAATGCATCTAATGGTTACTATCATGGGCAGGTTTTCACTTTTTAACACAGTTTCCCATTTAACTTCCAATTAAACAATTACAGTTTGACATTTCCTGTAATAATGCATTTCTTTTTTGTTTGGCAGATTGAAAAGTAACTGGAAATTCCCTCTTGTGGCTTTCCTTGTAGCACAGGCAGGTGTTGGGGGGATCAGTCACTGCCTGGGTGTTGGAGCCCTTTCTGAGAGCTTCCAGGGATGCAGGGGCAGCCTCAGCTTCTGTGGCCAGGGCCTCACCACCCTCACAGGGAGGAGGTCCTTCCAAATGTCTGAACTTACTCTCTGTCCGTGTGAAGCCCTTCCCCCTTGTCCTGTCACTCCAGCCCTTTGCAAACAGTCTCCTTCCATTTTTTTCCCATTTTTTCTTGTCAGCTTTTGTCAATCCCGGGCTTGGTTACTTACCCAGGTGAGAGGGAGAGCCAAGCAGCAAGGACATTTGGACATTTCCCGTCACAATCAGAGCTATTTCTCCTGTTCCTCTCCCACTCATCTGGGGAGGGAAAGTCAAAGGTGCAAACACTTTCTGCTTTCAGTAAAAAATCAGAGCAGGCTGTCTGAAATAATTAATAGGGCAAAAAGCCCTTTTCATTTCTGTCTTCTCCACTGAAATATTCCAAAGTATAAAATAAAAATCTATATCTAAACCTACGTCACCCCCTTTATCCTCCCAGATTTGAGGCAGTTTGTTCTGAAAGCATTAAATGGGGCATCTCATCACTTCCAGTTTTTTCCCAAACCTTTTTAAGGTACAAACAGCGAGTTTGCTGTAATTGGCCTTTTTCCCAGGGAGGTTTCAGTGAGTCAGCATTTTCTGACCAACATATTCCCATCTTCTTCAAATACTTTCAGGCAGCTGCAGTGAAAAAAGTCAGAACTTTGACAGCCAGGGAGAACTTTGTGTGCTCATCTTCACACAGACAGGACAGGACACCAGCACTCCTGGTTTTGGAACACCGGCTCCTGCTCCATTTATTCTAACAAACTCTTCCCTGCCAGCACTGCCTGGCACAAAACATTTGTAACTGGGACAGATCATGGTTTAGTTGATGTAAATTGAGTTACACCAGTTTGCACCAGTTGTGGTGCTGGTCCATAAGGACTCCTTTTTCCTCAGTGAATTCCTTGAGGGAATTATGCCAAAGGTGAGGGGATGGAGAGGTAGGAAAGGTGGAGGGAAGAAAAGGAAGCAGGAGGAGAAAACTTGTGTCTTTTTTAATTCTAAGTGTTCTCAGACTTGCTTGGCTCTAATCTTTAATTCATATTTTCATTACAGTCTCTTTGCTCTGTAAAGTATGCATTTCATGTAAAAGGAGCAGCTCAAACATAAATTATTTGACATAAGTCAACCCCTTCTTAAAGTCCTCTACTCTACATATGTGTAGGCTCCAATAAAGAAGCATTAAACATTCATTAAATTAGAAATACATGAAGACAGTGCCTGCCACTCTTCTCATACAGATATGCTTCATGATCCCAGCCTTCTAGAGCAGCCAAAGCAAAACCCTCTCTAATCCTTCCAGAAACCCTGACCATGCAAAACAGCCCAGCCTCCTGCAATGTGCCTCCGAGCCACCCAGAGCTATCAGCAGCTCAGATCCTCAGCTGGAGTAAACCAGAGTAATTACAACAATGCTGTGTTTTACACCAAGTGACATCGATACAGGATTTGGCTTTAAGCTTCTCTTGCAGCGAAATGGTTTACAGCAATGTCATTGGATCATAAAGTCACTTTAGGTATTTTAAAGTCACACCAAGAATCAGGTGGGGAACAGCAACACGCTGCCTGCTTCAATTTGCATTCTGCAAAGGATCCTGGCTCCCCAGCTGGAATCCAGGAACTCCTCCTCTCCAAAAAACCCCTAACCCACCCCTTCTCTAAAGACACTGTCATGATGACAGTCAATCTTGAACTACCACTCTCACAGGCCAGCACACAAACTTCAGCAACATTTCCCCGAGGGGGAACAATCTCTATGAGCAAAAGCTTCTTCATAAATATTTCTGAGTTTGAAGAGCAATGCAGACCAGGCAAGGTGTTTCCCACAACTCTGTGTCCACTGAAAGAGAGCTTTGGAGCTGGTCCCATCCCACGAGAGGCTTCTGCTGATCCTCCCTGGCCCTTCTCTTCAGGGTGCCTGTTCCACCCAGCCGAGCTCTGCTGTGGTGGGAGCACGGAAGCATGGTTAGGAGCTGGGGTACAAATCCAGGGTAGCAGCTTTAGCTCCTGCCTGGCCTTCAGCAGTCAGGCAGAGCCTTCTCCTGCCCGGTTGAATTTGTGAATGATCCCTTTCTTGCTTCTTGGGCAGAGGCAGAGAACACAGAACACACTCGGGAAGCAGCAGGTGACCCGAGCAGGGAACACAGCAGGTTCAGGGGCTCCAGGCTGCAGCTCCCAGGGAATGGAGCTCTTCCAGCAGCATCCCTGTCCCTGCACAGCCCAGCACCCCGGCTCTGTGTGAGCACGGAGCTGTGGGATGGACAAAATCACACTGAGTGCTGCTCAGCTCAGACCTTTCTTGTTCTCTAAAGGCTTCTCCTCTCCCTCATCGCCGTCACTCTCTCCAAAACTTCCCAAGGTGGCAAATTCAACTCAGCCCTTCCCGATGCTGTCCAACACCAGGATGGCCAATCTTGGAAGTTTTAACTTTTCCAAAGCTTTTCAGTGTTACAGAGGCCTCTTCCAACAGCTGTGACCACAGAGAGCAGATCAATCTTGAGTCAGCAGGGCATTTAAGCATCTGGATAATCCAAGTGCTGGAGATTTCCAAAGCAATGGAAGATGTAGCTCTTGACAGATGCTTTTGTGTCTAATTCTCACCAGCAAGTTCAGCATCTCGTGCCATTAACGCATTGGCCTGAAGTGAACAGATGGATGAGCTCCACTGAAAATCACTTTGAGGGAAATGACTTCTCCAGGAACAGTAAAGCAAGCACTGGAGTGTTTTGTCAGGATGGTGTCTGCCTGGCCCAAATACACCTCCTCATTTTCAGTCGATCTTCTCGCAGCTTTCAAATCAATCCTTTCTTTCCTCTGTTGGTAATCAAATCACTGCTTTAATTGAGCTGAAGGGCACCACAGTTCACATTCCTGCTGGTCATCCCAAAGAACATCATCCAGTTCTTCCCGTGGCCCTCGGGCTGACACCTGAGGGGTGGTGGCCGTGGGGGTGACCAAGTGCCCCAAAAGTCGGCTGCCATCAGCAATTCCCAGCCATGCAGGGTGATGTGGCTACGCTATGCTACTGCCTTCAGCTGCCAGGACCTGGGGAGAGGATGGTGGCTGGAGTCCAGCGAAATCCGGCATGAGGAGCGCTTCTTCTCCTTGGCTGGGCACAACCAACCAGCACAGTGCACAGACTGTGACTGAAGGGGGCTTAAGTGCAATCTTAAAATCTGGCCATTTCAGGAATTTCTGAAATAAATTAGAAGAGGAATTTTGTTTAGTTGTTGTTTTGTTTTGTTTGGTTTTTTTTCTTTTTCTCTAAAGGGATCTCCCCATGGCTCCAAATCACTGTTTTCCACAAAGTAAATGAACATGAAGTCTTCTCTCATCCTCTTGCCTCATTTTCTGTGTTGCCTTTATCCTCCAACAGTTGTATACAGTCAAATGGCAGACAAAACATCCTGTACCCAAATCCTTCCCTTTTTTTTCCTGAAACTTTTAGTAATTTTTTTCCATGCTTCCTTGATTTTTATGTCACCGATCAAGTTGGAAGCAGAAGCTTTCCAAAACAATGACCTGGAGCTTCAGCGATCCACATCTTGCAGATAAATCACAAGCTACATTTATGCAATAAAGCACCAGCACTGGATTATTCCACATTAAAACCTTGGCACTTTCCAAGGCAGTGATACTTTGGGACAACAGAGACCATGTGGGGAAGAGTTTTTATCAGTACTGGTTACCAACATGCACTGTGCATCCATCACCTTCACCTAAAAGAATTTACACTGAGATGGAGCCTTTTGTCCTGCAAAATCCCCAAGGGTTTTGCACAGAGGACAGCTCTCCAGGACAGTGCCTGGGCTGGGTTTGGCTCACCCTGGGTGGGAAGGAAGAGCCCTGCTCCCTGACTGCACCACATCCCTGACTGCCTCTTCCTGCAGCATCCAGACATTCCTGCCCTGGTTACTTCAGCCCCGCTGCCCTCATCACAGCTTTTCGAAAGGGATGCTCCCAAACATCTCCCACTCAGAAAAAAAATGCATTTCTCCATGGCACTTGCTAAGGAAAGGCAGCCTCAAAGGTCTGCCTGCAGGTGTTACTGTACACAGAGACATGCAAGGCTCACTCAGGGACACGTGTAACACGGATTTATTTGCCAAAGGAAAGGCTTCAACGGGCTGGGAAAATCCTTGGGGGGTTCCTGAGCAAGACACACTGTGTTACAGCAGGAGCAGGCTGGGGTGCAGAATGCTTATTTCAAATTAACTCCAACAGAGAAATAATGAGCAGCGAGTTTATATTCCAGTAAATAATGAGAGAAGCTTAGGTAAAATGTGGGTTTATATGCACGGAAATAAATTATTATTTACTCACTTTTGCGCTCATGCCCTCAAATATGAGACATTTGTAGGGATTTATTAATATTTATAGCACATTATAATAAATACCCACAAGAGCTTTGCCTGAAGACATGCTATTTTACCAATGTAAAATCTGTTGAAGGTCAAAGGGATCTTTTACTTGTGTGTCGATGGCAGGATCAGCCTCTTTACTTGGAAATCTCTATCAAGTGTGATAATTTAAAACTTTAATTAAAGACTCAGTGACAGCTTATCTACGAAATGTCTTCCTGCTGCCCAGTATTCCATCACAACTGTCTCCAGAAGCCCAGGCTGAGTAAGCACACTTGCCAGGAAATATTTCACTGTGGACGTGTTAGCTTTTATCTGGTTCATTGGGTAACAAATTCTTCTGTTGAGGATTGGTGACAACAAAAATTAAATTTGAGGAAAAACCAGACCCCGACCCAAAAATTTATAGTATTTTTTTAGATGTGTTCAAAATTTATAGTATTTGGATGATGTGTTCATCCCCCAAGAAAAAGAAACACAGGGAATTTCTCCCTTTGTGCACTGCAGTAGGTGAGAGTAGCTTGGAGCTGGCAAAGCAGAGGAGCCCATTTAATCTGGATCATAGATTAAACCAGAAGTGATGTGAGGGATGACACACTGAGGATGCCCCTCATCCCAGCATCCTGCACCATTCCCAGAACACATCCAAAGGGCTGAAAGAAGTGGGAAGAGCAATCTCCAGGTGAATCACCCCCAAGGGATTTAACCCCCAAGAGAAAGGGAGGTGAAACACACACACATCCCACCCGTAGCAGGGCTCACTCACCCCCAGCAGCAGATGGATTTCTAGGGAGGGACAAGCAGAGGGCTGGGAATGAAGAGCACTGGGTGAGGACAGAAGGAACAGCACAGGAACAGCACACAGGCACCTCTACAGCCCTGGCCACGGGAGCATGCAGAGCTGGCTGGAATTCTGCCTTGGAAAGGCTCTGGCATGGGTGGAGCGGGTGGATGTTCTCACAGAGCTGCAGCAGAACCCGGGCAGAGGGACAGCTGTGGTGGCACCAGGACTCCAGCAGTGCCAGGTCACTGTGAGAGCCACAGAGGAGAGAGTTAACAGCAGCGACACGCTTCTGTCAGGAGAACTCACAGGGACTGGAAATAACGACTCGGGGCCATAATTCTGCGGTCTGTCACTACCAGGAAACGTGAAATCCAGTGACCTTTCATCTCTGTGACAGAAATGCTGCTCAGCACCTGGAGCCATTGCCCTTAAAATCCACTCTGACAAACTGGATGACAGGAACACGAAGGAGAAAACGTCCTCTGCCTTCCTCACCCCAAATCTGAGCCTCCCAGTGAAGCCCTTGTGCTCCGTGTGGAACGTGGTATCCCTCGCCAGGAACAGCCAGCCTCGAATGAGCTGCTGTGGTTAGTGAGGCACAAGACAACAATTCCATTTCTTTGGCCAAAACGAAACAGATCTCCAAAGCCATTTGTTCACGCTGCCCTTAAATGATGGGAGGGAAATCAGAATTGGCTTTATATGAATCTTCAGGCCAGGAATGTTAGAATCATGAGATTTTTGCATTTTCACAGGATCACAGAATTCCAGACTGGTTTGGGTTGGAAGGGGTCCTAAAGATCATCCCCTGCCATGGGCAGGGACACCTTCCACCACCCCAGGCTGCTCCAAGCCCCATCCAGCCTGGCCTTGGACACTTCCAGGGGTCCAGGGGCAGCCACAGCTTCTCTGGGCACCTGTGCCAGTGCTCACTGAATCACAGCACTTCTGCCCTTGGCAGGATGCAATTAATAAGGTTATGAAAATCTACCTGCCTGTATGGAAAGAGAATTATTATCTCATTAACAGCAGCAACAGCTAAACAAGCAGGCAAGCCTTGCTCCTAGCGGAGTGCAGCAAATGATGGAGGGCTGTGTTTTACCTACAATGAGGATTTTCCTTACCAAAACTGTAAGGGGTAGCCTCTGAATTGAGTGGTTGCCCCACAGAGATTTCTCGCCCCCTCCCCCTCCAATGTATCCCTTGAGCTCTTCTGTTTGTCAGTCTGAAATTACAACCACAGGGACTCAAATCTTTTCATCACACCAGAATATGGCACTGGGTCTTCACCACTTTGGCAGAAAACAAAAGCTACTGAATGGAAGGAAAAAACCACATCAATTTAAAAAGGGGTGTTTCAGTTACTTAAGTGGGTCTGTCAGCTTGTGTTATCTTCATGCATTTGCGAAACTGAGCTTTAATTGACTGGCTGAAACGGAGAGCTGAAAGACGAAATTTTGGTCTCAAGATGAACACAGAACAGAAAACACTGTGCTCCTCATTCATTAGGATGTGTCAGAGGGATTCTGATGGGGAGAGACACAGGAATGCCTGCTACTTCCACCTGGATCTCCTAAACTGTAAGAGAAAGGTAAACTCTGTGTGCCACATTCAAACCAAGAGCAGTAACAAACTCTGATCATCAGTTCCCACCCCACAGGGACTGCCTTGGTGCCTCCTGATTTCTATCACTGTGGGAATCACTTCATTACATTGGTGAAGGACACAAAACTGCCAGCTTGGGCCGACTATGAACCAGTCAGCCCCAGCAGCAGCAGCAGGAGGAGCAGAAATTCCTCCCAGCTGAGGGATCTCCATCCCTACAGCCAGGCTAGGACAGCAGGAGGGGCTCAGCTCCCCCCACAGCAACCCCTGCAAATGTGCTCCAAAATCCCAAGGAACAGCCACGAGCCTGCACTGGCTGAGCTGTGCTGCAAGCCCCAGAGACCAGGATTCCCAAGGCAGGCAGGCTGCTCTGAAGGGGCTGGTGAGAAACACATCCCTGCCTAAAACAGGATTCAGCTGTAGAGCTTTACATGTATCCCCAACCATGAGCAGAGAGGAGTGGAGAGATTTGATAAAACCATGGATGAAGCCTCCTGGCTTCTCAGTGAGGGTTCCAATCACTGTGTCCCACAGTCCATTCAGCACGCAGCTGATCTTCCTCCTGTCCTCCTGTCCTTGTCCCCAGAAGCAGGAGCTGCTCTTTCCCTTTCCCCCGGTGTTCTGGAAAGAAAGATGCTTCTCACCCCTGGTCACCAGGAGTGTTGGGACTGCATCACAGAAAGGCACTGAGCCACAGTGGGCGGTGTGGTCCTGGGGGAAATGGCCACGGTGGGGAAGGGCTGGCAGGGAAATCCAGCAGGGAAATCCAGCAGGGAAATCCTGTGTGAAGGCCCCTCTGAGCCCGCACTCAGGGAAGCGTGAGGGACACTCACAGGTTGGATTGTGTGATGTGAACAGGATGGGATGTGCTGGCACTGGAAATGAGGGGATGTGGGGAGCAGAGGCCACACAGCTGCAGAGGTGCTTGAGGGGTGTGAACTGGCCTGAGCTCAGTGACAGACCTGGTGACAGCTGGTGACAGCCCTGAGTCACCAACCCAGGACAGCAGCCATGATGGGTGCCATGAGAAACCTCACAGCCAGGCACAGTGGGACACACATACACAAAGGTGGTGCACAGAGCTGGGTAACAAACCTCTCCTCTCAACTTCAGCAATAAAAACAAGCCAGTGAGATTTCCCATGAACATTTTCTGCTTTAACTCAACGAAAATATGACAAAATATTTTTGAACAAAAATACAGCTACAAACCTCAGGATTTCAAGTAATTTTTATCACAGAATTTTCCAAACATTTTTTAATTTTCAGGTTTCTTCTGTAAACTTATTTTAGGTTTCAAACTCTTTACCTTTACTCTGTCTTGCAGAGCAGAAAATGTGCTGAAAATGTTATTTCTTTACCAACATTTTCATTTAGGTACAAAAAGCAACCATTATTCTTATCCAGCAGCAGTGATGTATGTAAGAGCAAACATACACGGATAGTGAATTCTAAACACAAGGAGATGAATCCAAGTAGCCATTTCTTACATGTTTAGAAAGCTGTGAAAAGCTTTATTTGCAGCTGCCTTACCTTTTAATCTGTCTTCACATCTACATTAGGAGAAAGGTGCTCTTTCAGAGACTTATGTGAGTACAGGCTGTGGTACAGGACTGGGGAGACCTTTTTGGAAATGGATTTATTTTCCAAAGAGGTACTTTCAGACATTCCAAAACATTTCTTGAAAGTATTGATGAATCAGACTCTAATTCATGAAATCACCTCAGCAGGACAGTGAGGGCCAGTGCTACACACAGACTTTGGGCTTGGTGGGTGTCTTACTGGCCACAGGAAAAGTTCTGCTGTTGATTTTGGTGAGTTTTCCCCTTGGCCTTAGATAATAATCATTGGTTACTTAATGCAGGGACAAAGACCCTCTCTTTTCTCATGTATTTGATTCTCTGTTTGACTAATTTTGAAAAAAAAACAAACCAAAGACATGAAACAACAATCACTGCTAGCAGGAATCAATCCTCCCAAACCTTTGTCAAGCTGGCCGTTCCATCTGCTTCCAGGAGAAGACACAGGTGAGGAAGGGCAGCTTTAATTTTCACCCCACAACTGAAGCACCAGGAGAAGGACCAGCCCAAAGGCCAGCCCATGCCAATGGAAGCAAACCTCAGCAACAGCATTTCAATCAAATGGTTCCTTTATATCTCTGTTAAAGCCAACATGGTTCTTTCTTACCATTTTTGCAGACAGGACAACACTGCTCTGGTTCATAGACTGGGTTGACACACTCGGGGACTGCGCAGTCTGCTACAACACAGTGAACTTCATTGCTGGGCTCGCAGCGACACCATTCGCATGGCGAGGGCTAGGAACAAATCTCAAATTAGCCCGTGGCCTCCCGCAGCTCACAAGTTTGCAACATTCCCATCTTGCCACAAGATAAACACATCAGCGTTCAATACCCCTTGACTGAGTCATTCATCGCGGGTGATACAAATTAAACCTCAGGCACAAAAGAGCAACAGCTGAAACAGGCAAGCACACCACCACAACAACCAGCCAGAGCCAGCCTTGTTTTTCCACACGGACTGTGAGGTCTTTTAGGACTTTTGGTCCCTTGGCCAAAACAGCTGAGCTGAAGCCTGTAGGTTGTACCTTGCTCTACCCATCTGTTTTATCTCATACTTGTGGCCAGAAGAAGAGCAGGGTTTCTGGAAGGTCATGAGTGTGGTTCATTCCGGGAAGGGAGGACAGGCTGATTTTCCAGGCCATACCCATCTCTCGCGTAGACCACCCCCGAGCTCTTGGAAAGGTGCTGCTGGGATGGCCTGTCCATGCCCCAGCCTCCTGGGGGTGTTCATTCCCACTCTTCAGGGCAGAGGAGAACAGTGCTGCTCAGGGCCAAACCCATTTTATTCCGTGTTTGTGCAGCACCTGCACCAGGGGTCTGTGAGCACTCCCGTAACACAACCATGAGATCTCAACCTGGCCCCTCTCCTGCTCGCTTCAACAAGGTTTGTGAGGAACAGGCTCACATAAAATACCAAAATAATCATGAGACTGAGTAATTCTGCTGAGTCAGGGAGTTCAGGATTAAAGCACCCAGCTAAGGGGTTTTGTTTCAGCACTATCAATTCGGCCAGGAAACTCTATCACCTCCAAATTGCACAGAGTTGTTACTGTCTCAACCTTTAAAAAGCTGTGAAAATCTGCTGAAAACACAGAAAGGTCAATGTTCTAAGATTCCCAGTGGCTTATGTGCGTGCAAGTGTCATGAAAGCACAGCAACAGAGCTAAGGAAGGAGAATAAGAGGAGAATTGAATTGGGACTTCCTGTAGGGTCGATAAGTAACTCCCAGGTTCTCAGCATCCATCACTAACATTTCAACAACTAAATGTGGGTATTGGGAAAAAATTCTGCTCTATGTGAATCTGCAGCTGTGGGAATTCCTCAATATTAAAAGTATTCTTCAATATTAAAAAATAAAGTGGGGTGCAAAGAAAGAAGATTCATCCTGATGCATTTCAGACCCCAGTGATGGGTCACTCATTTCTACAAGACAGATACAACCTGTGAGCCCTGCTTCCGGCGTGTGAAAAGCTCTTCTAAAAGTTCACCTCTAAGAAGTTCCACGTGTCTTGAGTCGAATAATTTATTCCCAGGAAATTCATTTCTACCTTAAAATGCACTAATTAAAGCTTCCCTTGCTTTGTCTCAGCATCTGCAGTCTATAATTCCCATCACCTCTCATTTGCTCACGGCTTTGGCAATTTAGATAAAATCAGTACTCCTTGAGCAAGGGAAGAAGTGTGTGGAGGTGGAATTCCTCTCTCTAATTATCGTTCCTCTTTCAATCCTGCTTTGATTTCTGTCAGAAGCACCAGGAATCTAAATGCATTTGACTGACATTTCTTATTCAAGGCTATTTAATAAGAAGAAACAATACAGAAGAAAACAGACAGAGCTATTTGCTGAGGGATCAATAAGAAAATTGCTGCTTTGTTTTTACTAATTTTAATCACTAATTATATGGAGCAGAAGAACTAGATCTTGTGATTTGTGGAAGCTTTCACTGACGTCTCCTCCAGGGCTTGTACCCATCCTCACTGCTCCAGTGGCTGCTCTGCTGAGAAATAAGGGATGCTTTTCCAGGGCTGCAGCCCAATCCACGGCTCAAACAGGATCAGCACGAGCAGAAGCTGCCCCTGAACAGCTCTGTGGCTGAGCAAATGAGACATGACACACACATCTTCTGCCTCAGCCTTGGTGGTGCAGCCTGAAAATGACACTGTAAGAACGCAGGATGTTGCCTGACGCTGGCAGCAGCTTTCCAGGCGGGAAGAGCTGCACGCAATTAGAGAAGGAAAGCACACCCTGGCAGAGCACAGAGAGAGCAGCCACCAGATGGAAAGGCTGCTTTGGCATGAACAGACTTTTCCCTGCCACCTCTTCCTCTCTGCTGGATTAGGGTCAAGCCACTTGGTCTGGTCACCAGGATCTTCCTGTATCTGCCCCCTTTGGTCACTCGTCAGTGCCACTCACCACGGGGGACCCCAGTCCTCCTGTCCTCATGGTTTAGGAGAGCCTTGGCACTTTCTTCCATGGGATGTGTTTTGGGATCCAATCTGCAAATCCCTGCCCATTCAGAAAGGACTGTGCCCCAAGCACACTGATTGAGCATTTTGAAATTATTGTCTGCAGGCTCTGCACCTGAGCTATTGCCTTCCCTGGTGCTACCCTTCTTGTGGAACAATTCTGGGACAATGGCCAAAAAGTCCTCTGTCTATTGGAACAGGCAGCCAGAAGATGAAGCAGCAGAATCACAAACTGGGAACCAGTGAAGAACAGAACCAGCAGAAGATGTCCTTAAGTTTTGTTTCCTGTTTCTCGATTTAAAGATTTATCCCCCATGAAAGAGGAGTGGTTTAAGCTTTTGTAGCCACTGAAGTTCAAACAACAGTTTCAGAAAAGGAACTCTCATCCCTGCTGAAGAAGGACACTGAAAAAACACAAGGGGTTTTCTGGAGCAGGAAGGAGAGAGGAAACTGTCCCACACGGACAGTGCAAATGCCTTTTCTATGTCTCTTAAACTGATATTCTGGAAAGAGTGTTAAGATTAAAGGATCACAAAAGGTGGCAATTTATTCACTCCTGTGTCCAAGGCAGAATAATCTCTTAGAAAACTCTCTAGGGAAGGATTTATTAGGCAAGCTTTCAAGAGCTGTTGCTGAAGAAATATTTTTCTGACCACAATGCCCAGCCACAACACGGACACACATCTGCACCATTCCATGTGATTTCAGAAATGTGATTTCAGAAATGGCTCTGTCAGGAGCAAACTAGGCCCTTCTGTAGAAAGAATAAGTAGAACAGTTGGACTTGGCCAAAGCACTGAAATTCTTTCTAGCCCATCTCCACTTCCAATGGGGGTGAGAGCAGTGATCCTCAGAGCAGTGATAACATTCTTGGATGTCACCAAGCCAAGCTGGTGGGACGCAGACATGGCCAAGATCCACCCACCATTCAAGGGTCTGAAAAGGGACACAGAGCACAGGGGACCTTCTCAGTGTCTGCAGCGACCCTGTCCTTCTGCCAGTCACTTCAAAATGATTGGAGCAGCACAACTCATTCATAACCACCCCTAAGATCACAGCCCAATTGCTGTTTCTTTTCTGTACTGCTGATCTCAAGGAGGACTGTGAGCCCAGGCTGAGCCCCTGAATCTGCGTGGGACGGCCCCATCACACACCTCAGGATGGCTGGAGGAAGGAAGCAGCACTCCTGCTGTGTGGCTGGAAAACCTGAGTCTCAGGTGCTGTCAAATGGGAAACATCTGCAATCAGCAGAGTTTGTTAACAATGCAAGAAGGAAGGAAAATTAGAAGAGAGAATAGAAAATACACACGGCTAATAAAGTTTTTATGTGCGCGAGCACATAATGATAAACTTGATAGATGATATAAACAAACACATGAAAAAGACAGCAAAGGAAATAGACTGAAAAACAAGATACACCCCGAGCAGGGGAAATTGGGAAACCAAACAGGATACGGGTGCCCCACCTCCTGATCTTCACTCTGGCACCCACTGCTCTCACCCTCTTCTTGGAAGCAAATGCCAGCACACAAGAGGAATTATGACTGCTAACATCATCCAGCTACTCCTCTCTTACAGGCTGGGCACCGTGTGGGTCCTTCTTTAGTCAACTACAAGGTTTCAAAACCCCACAGAAATTTTATACCCCTGACAGGTCTATTTTGTGAGCAGGCCCTCAAGTGCTCTAAAAGGACTGGTGGACAGCCAGAGAGATCAAATGATCAAACAATTCTTTAGACAATAGCCTACAAAACTGATTATTCCCGAACCTAAGGGAGAGGTGGAGAGAGGAAAATGGAAATCTGAATTCAGAACTCAGAATGTTTAAATCTACTTTTATGATTTTCTACAGCTGAAGAGATCTGAATCAAACACTGTTTTTAGACCACGGCAGCTGGTACAATCACACCAGTAACTGACACAGAAAACTTCAAGATTTTAGGCAAGATCTTGCACGAAGCACCTCAGTCATCTCATTTACTCACAGGAATTCTCTCGTTGCAAGTACCTGCTGAACCTCATCTCTGTATTTCTCCTTTAGCTCATGTCTTGGCCATAGCTACAGCACCTGCCCCAGCCATGGGAAAGGCTTTCCTATATCATCACTAGTAGAGAATATGAGTGAATGGAGCGTTATCCCTGAGTGAATGGAGCGTTATCTGTATCCATGAAACATCATTCTGCAGCCCTCCTCTTGCCTGCCTGCAATCAGGATTTCTCTGTCTTTATGTCTGCTCATCAATCACTCTTAGCTGCTTCGACACCAACAGCTCTGGAGAGGTGGAGAGGGAGTGATTTACCTAAGACAAACTAAAAATCCTGAAGATGACATCGGACTGATCCTTTTTTCTTTACCTGTTTGTTCTGTCAGTAAATAAGAAGCTGTTTTCCTCACTTTTTGTGCTTTGCTGCCACACTCACCAGGCTAAGTGATTTCCAAGTCACCCAGCTCAGGAGAAGCCTCAGACCAAGTTTTAAGGCTGCAGTTCCCTGTGATCACTGGGATTCTTCCAGCTGGCTTCACTCAGACTTGGGGTTGGAGGCTCATACCCTCCAGGAGCTGGGAAAATGCTGCTCGTTTTCCAAGCAGCCTCCCAAAGCTAAAGTTCTATCTGGCACCTGAGTATTTCAAGAAGCAGTGGATCTTGTATCTTTAAAACTGACTCTGCAGAGACCTGTTACTCCTGGAGACTTTTCACTCCATGAATTTAGATGCCAGCTCCTCCAGGCATGTTTAGCACAGCCATTTCCTAACACTTCAGACCTCTCCTCACTTTTCCAAGAGGCCTTGAATTGTGTGGCATTTTTTTTTTGTACCTGTGTTTTCCACCTCATGGAAGAAGATTCACATCTTTGCTGGAGCCAGGCTGCTCAAAGCCTGAGATGAGATGCAGTTACCAGGATTTGCTGTGCCGCTCTCTTCCCCTCCTTCCTACAGCTAATCCTGAAGAGAGTTTTTGTACAAGGCTGTCCCCTCATCCCATCCTGGAAGGTTTGATCTCTCTGACAAGGTCCCATGAAGTGGTGCCTAACTCACAACAGCCCCTCAGCAGGCAGACGCTGCTCCTGCCAGACAGCGCAGAGCAACACAGATTCCACAGCTACTGCATCAGCAATACCTGACTTTCCTTCTGGGGAACACAGGAAGTGTTCACAGCCATCTACTCAGGCTACAATGAGCCTACTGATCATCCTGCAGGAGCTGTCCAAGTCACTGGAAGATGAGCCAAGGATTTCCACTGAATTGAGTTTACCTGTTATTGGGGCCTGTGCTGCTCTTCAGAGTCAAACAGGTGAATTTAAACATGGCCAGAGTGACTGCAGAAATGTGCCTGGTTGACTGGAACACGAAGAGGGCAATAAGTACAAACCAAAGCCAGTGGGCTTGTTTCCTGAGCTCTGGGGAAACCCAAGGAGCCATCAGAGCCAAGGCAGAGGACACACCGGGACTCTCGGTGCTACTGCAAACCAAAATCAGCATTTCAGCTCCCAAAGGACGTGGTGGGTAAGGATGCTCCTCTTCTGGATGATACTGCAGAGGGAAAAATGCTTTTCATGGAGATTTCACTGAATATGGAGTTGAAATGCTTTCTCCCCCTTTGAGAACACGTTAGAAAAGACGTGCCAAGCCTCTAAAAAGAGATGCCATCCTTTGCGTTTCTGCTGATGCCAAGGTGGTTTGGGATGCAATGGATCTCACCTGGCACATCTGCACATCCTGCCACAGACTCAGATCCACGAGCTGTATCCACATGCACCTCCTGCCTACACGTCTGCATGTGTCCCATCCCCTGCAAGTGCTGGGCTCCAAGAAAAAGCAGACTGAAAACCATCTCTGCTGTCAATCCCTCCCTCTTTTAGTTTTCAAGAGACTCACAGAGATAATCCCATTCAGCCTCTTCCCAGACAGACTGGACTGATGGCACGATGCAGACAAAACAGCAGGAAGAGCAGAGTGATGGCTGTCAAATTGGGCACTTACATCTTAAGAGGAGCTGTAACTTTTAATGACGCTAAGGACTATGGCAATTCTGATGGAAATTATCTCTGTGGCTACATTTTCAGGTGGGGAGTTTATTGGCAGGAAGCAAGAAAGGGAAGGAAGTTTGAAAGGATCTGATGAATAAATTCGGAGGGAAAAATGGTTTCCGCATTCTGGCTGAGGTGGGAAGTCATAAACCAAGGGAGAGGAATAAAAAAGCACCTGGGATAGCATTCATCAGAGATACTCCTGGAGGAGAAATTAGAATAATTTTCATTGTTATTGAAATTGCCTGTGATCTCAGGCAGATTAGCAGAAGATTGCAGGAAAATTCAGAGAGCTTTCAGCTGAGAAATTTTGCAGGTGCCAAACTTGTGGAGATGGAGCTGGTGAACAAGTTCCACCTGAAGGTGAGACTGAAACCTGCCCACTTCTCTTTCCAGCTGCTCATTTGGCTTTCACTATTAGCAGTGCATAAATATCCACCTAATTTGTGTCCAAAAATTGGTAAATGGCTCTTTTTTATGTGCCGATGCAAAATCCCCGCAAAGGGCAAAAATTTCTCTCATTTTTGTCACTCACTTAATAAAATAAAAACCATCCAGCCAGCTAGTGGAGATAGAGTATCAGTTTTACTACAGAAACCGTAACCATTTGGATCTTCCATAGGTGGAAAGTTGTTCAAATAAACAATGTGTTGAATAATTACAGACAAGCACACTCACTGAAAACACCATCAGGTTGCAAATGATTTTGCAACAGGAAAAAACTACTAAGTCATTAGATAATTTATCTGCAGTGAAAAAATTGGAGCTGTATCCTATTTATATGGAGCATTAGCAATACAAATCAACTTTGCCATCCAAAAACTGAAAAATGCTTGCACCACACTGCAGATTGGCTAAACCAAGGAGCTGGCTTCCAAGAAGCAGCAGAAGTAGATGCTGAGATCCTGTTTTTAAAGGAGCCCTCAACACACACACAAACACTGCTAACATGAGAGTCTTTCCAGCGTGCTGGTGACCAGGCTTGGATTCTGGAGATGGAAAAGCACGAGGATGCTCTAATCACTCCAGCTCGTGTACTCCTCTCCTCCCCTCATTCCCACACCATGCCTGCCCATAACCAGAAACAACATCATCCTTGCCACTCTCCTGTAAACGTTCCTGGGTAGCCCCACAGATCAGTAAGGCACATGAGGGGCCCAGAAGATGTGCCTCATCCTGCCTGTCCTGGGCCCACATCTGATGAGTCAGGGCTGTGACGGCTTCAGGAGCTGTGTGCTCACAGATTTGCTCTGTGCCACACAATCTGATGAGTTTAAAAGGCTCCTGGAACCCTGTCTGGATCTGGAGAGTGACTCCTCCATTAGCTGATGAGAGAGACAACCTTGAGTCGAGTCCTGGCCCCTTTTCCACCAGAGCTGCGGAGCTGCAGTCTCGTGGTTGCTTTTCTCTCCTGAGAGCAGTAGCAAAGCTTTCTGTAAAAACATGACTTTGCACTTCTTCCGTGAGAACACTCTCTTTGCTGTGATATATGTCTCCTTTTATTCCTTACCATAGCTGCACCTCACCTACCCCGGGGCTGAGGGGACTGGAGCTCTCTATTGCTTTGGTGATCATTTTTATGACTCCATTAGGATAGTTTTTCAGTGCCCAGGGAAGGAGACTCATTCTGAAAGGTTACAGAGGCGACAGACGCTCCAACGCGTGAAGTGAAGCTCCGTTTGGACACAGACAAAACGTCTGGGAGAGCTTCTCATTTGTTAAGCTCCTTTTAATGTCAGCAGGGAAAGTAAGCCCAGCTGGCAGCTTCCTGCTCTCCATTCCCTGCTGGCTGGAGCCGTATCCAGGAGAAAGCCTCCTGGAGCAGGGAGAAAGGAAAGAAAGGAACAGAGGACCTGGTCAGAACAGTGTTCCCTTTAACACGTGAGTCTGCTGTTTCCTCCTCTGTCCACACTGAGAGATGGGAGAAGGTGGCGAGATCAGCTCCATGAACTGGTGAAACACTGAATTTCTGTCATGGAGGTAGGTGTAACACAACCAGGCACCACTGGGGAGGAGATGTGGGCCTTGGTCCGTTCCTTCTGCAGTGCCAGCGTTCCCTGGGAGGTTTCTGTCCCTCAGGGGAGGCCGTCACTTGGTTATGAACACGGGCTGGGAAGGATGGGAACTGAAGATGGGTTTGGATGGGTTATCTGGGATGGGGTCTGCTTGCACAGGGAGCACACTGGGCAAACCTTCAGTCAGAAAGATTTCCCTGACTGGGATGACTATAGTTAATAAACTGAGAGATTCCCCGCCTTCAGGAGCTGTTCCAAACCCTACTGCTTCTCCAAGCACACTGATTTCACTATAATTCCCAAAGAATTACCTCTGATATTAACACAGAACAGAGCAAGGAAGCCTCACATATCCTTACTTTGCAACTAGACTGAGCATTGTCACTACATAACTTATCTAATTATAGCTTTTAAAACAGTAACTAGAGCAATTGTCTGATTGAAAATTTTTTTATCGAGTGCAATTCTGCATAGAGCACATTCCAGTGGCAACAAACACATACCTGCACTTGCCCTCGCTCTGGCAGGAAAGAGTTTCCTAAAAAACCTTCTCAGCAGCGAGCTGTGAATTGGTGTTTCTAAGGATGACATCCTTCTTCCTAAGCTGAAGGGGCCCACCAGCCCCACAGAAACAGCCTGGGTGACAGAGATGAAGCTTGGGAGAGCCAAGGGATGAGCAGTTCTCTCCTTGGCCCCCACTGAGCATTGGCTGGCACAGCAATAAAGCCTCAGACTTGATTTTACCACTCTTGGAAGGAGCTGGAAACACCTGCACGTACAACATATTCCATTTTCTTAACAGTAAGGCTCCAGCAGCCACAGAGGGAGGGCAGGCAAGTGCCAGAGCTTCTCCTCTGGCTGTGCAGAGACATCCCCCATCCTTCAGCAGCTCCCTGGACAGCCCAGTTCTGGAACCTGCAGAGCTGATGGGCTGTTGGCTGGAGTGAACAACTGAAAGCCCAGCCCCAGCTCGGGCAGTACCAGTGCTGGGCACACATTAATTCCTGTGTCATATTTACTGGAAAAATACCCATTGGGATTGCAGGTACAGGCTGAGCTCTGCACCATGACTAAAACCAGGCGCTTGTGCTCGGATCCTGCTGACTCCTGATTGTGGGGATGCTCAGGTTTTGGGTCTCATCCATTTCAGTGGGGAGCTCTGACACAGTCTGTGTGTGGCACAGCCAGCACCACTGAGCTCTGAGCTTTTGGGGCCTCCCATGTATTACTGTGCTCCAGGGAAGGAAATCTCATGGATTTTTTTAGCCAAATTCTGAATAAAGCCCATCTTCTTTCACCTACTGTGACAATGTATTTGTGCATAATGTGATATATATGTTACAGAATCAGTAGCTAAGTACATAGCATAATTTTAAAAATAGGTTTCACTATAGATCAATATGTGACAGGCCTATCTATTTTAGTATGTTTTCTTGGTACAAATTATGACAGAAATACAGTAAGTCAGTAATTTTAGATTCCTTTGCATAGACATTGTCACTGTAATTTTGCCAGGAGGGAGATAATAAATCATACTTTTCCATCTGACTGATGTTCTGTTTCCCCTGTCTGATTTCAATGGCTGTATGCTATCTTCAGGGCTGGCATTGTTCATGGCTCCTTTTATTAAAGCACAGGCACGTTATTGAAATTTCTTTTGTATTATGATTTTCTAGCCATATGTGAAATTGCAGAACACACAAGAAGAACAAGAAGAAGAAGGGGAAAAAAATAAAAAAGCCCCACTTGTTTGAGTCATAGTAGAAAAAAAAGCCTGCTGCACACATCTTGGAGAGAAAAATGCCAATATTAAAGTGGGGGACCCATGCTGGCCCTCCCCACCCAGGGCTGCCACACTCTTATTTCTCACCTAAGAGCAACACCCCACCAGTACCACTCTGCAACACCCCAAGAGCTCATTCATATTTGATAAGCTTGCACTCCTAGCCTGGGTACCTGGTGGTCTGAGCCAGCCTATTGTTTACACCACTTAATTTCTATTTCTGGCACAGTCCTGGCGGTGGGGAAGCACTCTCTGGCTTCACTGCCTCCTTTTCCTCAGCACCGGGATGGACACACTGTGTTTCAGGGCTGAGAGCTGCTGGGATAGCAGCTGCATGCCTGCCTGCATGTGCCTTTTGATGAGAGGCCTTGCTTTGTTCAGTGAAATTCAGGTAATTGCATTAATAAAACATTTTAAAGAGCATTAACAAAGGAGAAGGAGGTGCCACCATTCTGAAGTAAAGGTCTCCACAATGAGCTGAGAATTAGAGTATGATAATGCTATGCTTACACAGTCCCTCACATATTTGGGGTTCTGATTACACCCTGAAGATCCCTGCTAGAGCTGTGTCCCTACTGTGCAAAGCACTGCTCAGGAAGACATAAAGTCAGCAAGATATAAAAACCTTCACTGAAGGATTACAGGTGATTTGTGGACAAAACAAAGCAATGAACTTAAGATATAGTGGCAGGGAACAAGGGAAAAAAAAAATAAAGTAGAACTTTAGTAATGAAATCCTGGCTCTTTTCAAGTCAGCAAAAACTTTGGCCTGGAAGGAAAAAAATCACCTTTCCTGCTTTTTGTTTGTTTGTTTGTTTTCTCCAGTGTGGAGGAAAAGGGCAAGGGCAAGAGTGAGGTTTGTTTTCCCACCTCTCCACACTTGTGCTGATACAAGGGACAAATACTTGGGCATCACCTGGGGACTTTTTCAGTGAGGATAGGTTTAGGAGGAGTGAAGGTGGAAAGGGAGAGGACAAGAAGTAGAGGAGTAATTGGGAAGGGCAGGCAAATAAAGGCAGTAGCAGAGGATAAGCACTGGCAGAGCCAATGGCTGGAAGAAATTGCAGCTCTGTGCATGGCAGAAAGGAAGACAGCCACTGAAGAGCACCCAAAAAACGTCCAGAATTTCCAAGCTCAAGTTCACAACAGCAGGTTGAAGCTGCTCTTCTCACTTGAACATCGTCAGGAAGGCCAAAACCTCTTGTGTTCCCACCTAAAGGATAACTCACCACACGTTCTGCCAGGTTAACACAGGTATTTTAATGTCTGTGCTTAGGAATGTCCTGCCACTGCCTCAGAGGAGGATGGCACCGTGCTCATCCTCCTGCAGGGAGAGGCAGCAGTCCCTGCCTGTCAGTCTAAAATGGAGAGAATATTTCAAGATGTCAGCCTGACAATCTCTTGTGAACTGACCATTTATCTCCCAGCAATGGTACTTTGCTACATATCCAGAGGTCTGCAGGAGGTTATTCTGGATGTTCTCTGCTGGGTGAGGAGATACTTAGGAAGTTCAGAGCTGGCAATGGACTTTCCAAACTGCCAACTCAATCCTCTTCCAGGGGCTCCTCACTGTGGCTCCAAATACTCTGTAACCACGCCATAATTCCATTTCCCAAAGGTGTGTGTGCTTTTCTGCCAGTAAGTCATGCAGAGAGCAAAAACTAATCAGCACTTAGGGCCACTGCTGCCTCAGTGACATTTGCAGGGTTTCTCCATCAGCTGCCAATGAACATCCGTCACGCTGGCGGAACGCTGTCTCCTTAACTTTGCATCAGCTGCTGGCTGGGGACATTCATTTAAAACACAACCATGTGTACTCACAATAAGCAAGACCAATCTCCATTTGCTTGTTTTCTGTCTCTGAGAAGAAAGGGGAGGCTTAACAAGCTCCCTGAAAGATCTCTGCTCCTGCAGGCGAGCGCAGAGCACTCGGGACTCAGACCTTAACCCCCGGGACTGAAATCAAAGCCAGGATGATGCAGTGACCCCGAGAGCCCCTGGCAGATCCCTCTGCAGGAAACAGCCTGAGAATTCCAGCACCTCTCACACCTTCCCTGCAGCCACCACAGAGGGGCCCATGAGCACCTGAGAGACCACATCCTACTGAGCAAAGAGAAAAGCAGAAAGCAAGATGGGAAAGAGAGAGATGGATCCCAGTAAAACCCACCAGAGCTGCCCTCTCTCCTGCTCCACAGGCACCAGAATCCTGACCACCAGGCACCGATCTGTATTTTAGACACATTTGAAGCAGACCATGGTTAACACCAGACAGACTGTGCTGGCCTTGTCTGTGGGGGTTTCCAGGTGGAACCACAGTCTCAGCCAAAGCTGGGGGTAAATCCCACTGAAACCAGGGAATGAGGCAGGCTCTGTATGGGCAGCTGGAGCCCCAAACCCACCAGCATCTCCCAGGAGCCATAACAGATGAAGATGCCATGAAGATGCTGCATGGGGTTACTAAGCCATCTGTCAAAACCACAGGATTTCACAAAAGAATACAAGAAAAACTCTCAATGGATTTGGATCTATAATTGAACTTCAGTTCAGCATTTCAATTGTACATGTTAATGATTGAGGGGCACAAGGATAAATATTTGGACAGCTGTCTAAGCTACATGGCTTGTTGGCATGTTTGTATTTTGAGCTTATGACTGTTAGGACTCAAAAAATCAGATGTACAAGATCTGTTCACTAGAAGAAAGCTAAATATTCAAGAAATGAGCCTTTGTAATTCCTTTACCCAGAGAGCATCACAGTTACTGCCAGTGGTAAGAAAAAAGATTAAATCACATTTGGATTTCTCATGCCAAACATGAGAAAAAAAAATCAAGAAGCAATACAGGAAAATTCACCCAACTGGAAACCTCTCATAGATATTGATATCCCAGAAGAAAAAAAAATCCAAGAGAAAAAAATTAATCCCGATTTGTGAAAGATCAGACAGCTGAAATTTCTACAAGATGAGTCAGTCCTGGCACACACACACACAGACACAGACTTCCAAAAGATTTTTAAATAGAGGCTAATTTTAGCTGAAACTGAGCAGTGACAAGCACTTCTATAGATGACGATTTGGAATCTACATACCAGCAAAAGTAAATCAAGTGGGTGAAAGGGTTCTGAGACCACATAAAACAGTGCCTCTGTTTCCACTGAAAGCAGTCTGGGTTTGAGTCAGAGCAGCCTCTCATCTTTGACTTCAGTGTCTGTGCAATGGATGTGAGAAAGTTTGCAGACCTTATAAATTCAACAGGATGAGGGAAGAGCAGAGCTCAGAGCCTGTAAAACCTATGAACTGCTCAGGATTTCATCTGCAGAGATAGCAGGTAAAATCTTTACTCTGTTGAAATAAACAACAAAATGCTTGGATGCCTCATAGAGTCAAGACTTCAGAGCAGCAGCTTCCTGAATCTCTATGTGCTGTCTTTCCTATAGAATTTATAAAGTCATAGTTCACAGGTGCTTCTTTTTTCCCCACAAAACAGTGATCTCCCATTGTCTGACTCTCCTACAGTACTTTGAGGAAAAAAGCAATCCACTCTTTATTCTAGGTAAACACAGAGATTTCCAAAACACTGGTTTCTGCCCTATTCCACAACATACTGAGCTTTCAGCAAAACACAGGTCTAGGTCAAAAGTTTGACTGTCAGCTAAATTAAGTGTGAAGGAGCTCACATTAGTCCCGGACAGAAGTTTATTGTGTGTCAGAGTGGTGTGACACCGTCTACTTGGTGCTTCTCAGGGGGTACTGGAACTTTGCTTTCCACACAACACCCCAAGTATTTGAATACAGGAAGCAATGAACCAGATGGCTCCTAACTCTCTCCAACAGCCTTTCTCTCCTGAATTCTGTTTTCCTAGAGTTTGAGCTGTTACCAGGATGAAATGTTGTCTTTCAGGAAAAGAGATTACTGCTTTTCCACTTAATTCACATGCAAGAGATATTTTAATGACAAGATCTATCTCTGCCACTGAACTCTCTTCAAAGAGTCATTCCAGATTTTTGCTTCCTACAAACAAGACCTTATACCTCTCGCATGAAAACCTGATTGCCTAGGTGGGATATCTTACCACCTGACAACACAGCAGTTGGGATGGGACCACTGAAGTGTGATCACGGCATGAACTTGGGCCTTCCCAGGGCAAGAAGAAACTGTTATCTGAGCAGTTCAGGAGATGAGCACCCCCACATCCCTCAGCAAAGCAGAGCAGGTTGAGCAGGGTGGCCCTCAAGGAGATGCTCTTCATACATTTGCTTTACCTTGTGCTTGGGACATTAAACCATCTTGCCCAGACTCAGTGACTGCAGTTGCAGATGGACAGAAAAAGATAAAGGTACGCTCACATGTGATAGAAGAAAGGAACTACTAACTGCTACCTTCCCTGAAAATGACAGTTTCTGTGAAAAAGGGAATTGCCATCTATGTTACCTATGAGAACTGGTGAAAAACACAGACCGATATGAAATTATTTTCCTTGCAGGAAAGACAATAAACTGGCCAAGTGCATAATAAGATCAGGCACACGGCTGTGAAGAGTTACAGGCTATCATTAATTATGGAGGGTCAGCTGTTAAAGCTATGTGATCTGGAAGAACAAACTTGTGCACCTACAGCTTTTACAGGCCCTGCTCTTCATTGTGAAATGCCGTTTTCCTTAGCAGAATTGAAAAGTTGTGGTCAAACTCATTAGAATGAGAATTGCAGGTTGTGTAGTGGCTTTGGAAAATACCAAGGATCTTGCTTTTACGCTGTATGTCAAGATTTCTTCACGAGATTCCTTACACAAACTCAACCATTACAACGCCACCCCATGCTTCCCATTGCTTGAGATGTTCATCTGCTTAGTTCATCTTCTACATTCTAGACAGCCTTATCACAGTTGCAAAGAAAAAATTAAACAGAGCTTACCATTTACTTACTTGCATGCTCATACCCTTATGAGTAACATCTCTCAGCACCATGCCATCAATTTTTTGTTATCCAAATTGCAAAAGCGGTTCTGAAAAAGCACTCGGTACTGGTTTACACACCCCTGGCAGTCCAGCATGATCCATGCTATGAGCAAAGGAGGCAGATGCAGGGGGCTGGCAATTCCCACAGGGGGTTTGGACTGAGCACTGGCCCTCAGGAGTGCACAAAACAGGGAGGTGACAGCTTTTACATGAGCCACACCTGCATCACAGCTAAAACTGACTTCAGCTTCAGCATTCATCAATGGCAGTAAGCAAATACTGAGTGCCTTTGAGAGCTCCCAATAAAAATACAATTCCTAAAGCACACTAATATGAAATACTGAAGGAAGGGTTCCATACCTTAAACTCCTCCAAGATTTTGTAATTTTTCCCATGATATTCACAAAAGTTTTTCACTTCTTTGCATTCTGGACAGCATCCATTGTGTTCCACTTTTGTGCACTTTGGGTGGATTTTAGGGCATTCTGGTTGATCGCAAACAGGTCCATCCTCAGTACAGACACAGGGACAGTTGGAATGTCCTGGGAAAAAACGTTCTCCCAGTTTGTACACAAAGCCACTGTCATCCACACAGCCCTTCCCCCGGTAATCATCAAAGATCAGATTGTCATTACTGGAGGTCTGGTCCCCCTCATCAGCGGGGTAGTCTTCATGATTGATGGCAGCTGGAGTGACCAAAGCAGGGAGCACAAACAGAAGTATCCAGGCTTCATGGAGATGAAGAGCCATCCCCCTCCTCGGCTTCTCCATGGGACCTCAAAGCCACACACAAACAGTTGCTTCCATAGGGAGACCAGTGTTGAGGTCTGAAAACAAACAGTTTCAAGTGAGAAAAAACTCAAAATTCAAGGAATATTGACTTAGAAAACTCGTCGTTTCAACCAGCACTGAAGAATAAATCAGCGCTTTTAAACTGCACAGATAACTATCATAGTTTCATTTCAATTAAACCTCTTCTTAATTACTGGTAAAGAGAACAAAGCATGTGAAATACCGAAATTAGACACACATGCCTGGATGCATACGACCATAAAACATCTCTGAAGGAATGGTGGCTCACAGAATCATCTAATTTTTACTTTCCTCATTTTTGCAGTTGAGTTTTTGGATGCACCAGAAATCGAAGCAGCTGCCTGGAATGGCATGGTGATGGGCAGCTCAGAGGGTTTTGAAGCCAAATTTGAGAATGGTCTAAACCTCCTGTGCTGGCCACTGTCCTTTGGTGCTACAAATGGAGCACAGCCCACTCCACTGAACAGAGGTGGGAAACCTGAGCTGATAAAGGAGTTAAACACAACCTGTTGTCACATCTGTGTCTGATCTGAAAGACGGTGCTGGGTTAAAGTTGGGCTGTGAGAGGTGGAATAGTACAAAATCTTATTTACAGCATTTCTGAGGAGGGACTTCTGGGCTACCAGCACAGCCCAGCCTGCAGCAGGAACGTTTAACCCCGACAGAAGCAAAGATGCAATTCACCTTCTCCATTATCCAGCACGTCAGTAATTCCCAGTAAAAAACCATGGAGTGCAGGACGGTAAATGCCTGCACAAATGCACGGAGCAGCTGAAATGTGCCGGCCTGATTAAGCTGGAGCCTTTCTAAAACTTCGGGAGCGATGCAGCACGGCCCGACCTGCGGCGAGCTGGGCTGAAGTGGCGGAGCGAGGACGGAGCCCGGGAGCGAGAGGGGCTTTGAGAGACCCCCGGGAGAGTCGGCGCCAGGCGAAGGCTCCGTGCCGGTGTCTCGGGAGCAGTTCTGGGTGCTCACAGTGCCACATCACTGCCACCAACCTGCCCACACCCCCGGCAGCGAACTGGTTTCTGACCCCTCTTGAAAAATCTGGGCAAAGTATTACAGGAAACTTTTAAATGAGATGAAAAATGAGCTTTACATGGGCTGCAGAACTACGGAGGTAGATGCTGGCACAAACCAAAGAAAAAAAGGACTGTTGGGGTGTGTGTGTCATCCCTTCTCCTCCTCCATTCCCAGAACACGCACACACAGGCACACGGAGTCTACACAAACATGCGTTAACCTACACACACGTACTCCCCTCAGCCCCTCAGGGAGACATTTTTATGTACTGGCATTTTTGGTGGGCTGCAGATGTTCAGCAATTAATTCTCCCTTAATTGAAGCAAAAAAGCAGCAGCAGGAGGAGAAAGCTTTAATCCCAGAGAAGCAGCTAAAGGATCCTGTTGACCAAGCAGTTTTTTCGAAGCCACAACAGAGGGAGACACCGGATATTACACATGATTTATCAAATTCGAAAAGATATCTTCTTAATTGAAGCACTAGCTGTGTTTCCATCACAAGGACTACGCACCCTCTTGTTACTCCTATCAGCAATATCTGCTGTAACATGCTGTTTGGAAATCCAGCGATTCATGCAGATACGGCTGCTTTACATATCTACAGAGCAGAGAATCTCCCCACCTAACGCTACAGGTAGGTTGCAACACTGCAGATTTGTGGGCATTTAGGGGGAAAAAAAAAGAGCAGCAAACAAAGTAATTAACATCTGAGGAAATGTGAAACAATTGTGAGAATCTGCTGGAGTTTGATGAGGAAGTTCTCACAACAAATGAGTGTGTATACATATATGTATATAAAAGTTCTCCCCAGATCATAAATAAGAGCACTATATTTTGCCACAGCAGCTGAGATGTCCCACAGCAACTCACAGGCACTCGGCTCAATCCTGGAAATGAGACAGACTGCAGTCGTCTTGCACGGACAAATTTCAACAAGTAAACAAATGCTGCTTGGTTCAGAATTAGTTTACAGCCCGAACTTTCTCATCATTTCTCATCCTGAGAGAGGCCAGGATCGTAGGTAAGTCTCTGAAACGTTTCCATCCGCCTTCCCTCACCCCAAGTGAAAAATTCACACCTACCTGATCAGGCTGGATGTGAAAGCTGAGAGGGGTCACAGGCCAACATGGACTGAAAGGTTAGAAACAGATTAGTGAAAGCAGTTCCTCCTAATCACGTTTTCGGTGTTGACTCACGGACAATCCCTTTTTCTCCACCTCCCATCGCAAAACGGGAGCACGGCAGCCCAGCAACCACAACATGAGAACTGAGCTTTAACCCGGCGCCGACGATTCAGAGGGAGCAGGATTCAGGCGGTCCGGAGGCTGCGATGCCGCGGAGAAACCGCGGTGCCAGCAGCAGAGTCATCGCGGCGAACTTGGGCGGCATCTCCTCAGGTCTCGGGGCGGGCGGGGGAGAAAAAACAACCCATCCCTGTCCCCTCCCTGTGCCCGGCGGATCTCCTGCGGCTCCAGCTTCGCCTCGGCGGGGGAAGGGGGGGAGCGATCGCGGGTTAGGCG
>VXBU01019607.1:790573-831352 GCA_013400315.1 Bombycilla garrulus | reverse complement strand
TGTGATTCTGTGATTCTGTGACTGTGTGACTGTGTGACTGTGTGATTGTGTGATTGTGTGATTCTGACTGTGTGACTGTGTGACTGTGTGATTCTGTGACTGTGTGACTGTGTGATTCTGTGATTCTGACTGTGTGATTGTGTGATTCTGTAACTGTGTGATTCTGTGACTGTGTGATTCTGTGATTCTGTGACTGTGTGATTCTGTGACTGTGTGATTCTGTGATTCTGTGACTGTGTGACTGTGTGACTGTGTGATTCTGTGATTCTGTGATTCTGTGACTGTGTGATTCTGTGACTGTGTGGCTGTGTGATTGTGTGATTGTGTGACTGTGTGATTGTGTGATTCTGTGACTGTGTGATTCTGTGACTGTGTGATTCTGTGATTCTGTGATTCTGTGACTGTGTGATTCTGTGACTGTGTGATTCTGTGATTCTGTGACTGTGTGATTGTGTGATTCTGTGATTGTGTGACTGTGTGATTCTGTGATTCTGTGATCTCAGCTCAGCTGGCCTCTGTCACCCCTGCGAGGTGTCTGTGCCACACGGGGTCCCTCAGTGATCCCAGGGGTGGCTGCTGCCTCACACGGGGTGGAAAACAGAAGGAAAGCCAGGGAATTTAACTATGGCAAAATAACCAGAGGAAAGGAAAAGAGAACAAATACAGAGAAAAGGCGGATGAATATAAATAAGAGGAAGATGACAAAGGATTAAGGAATATGAATCAAGAAAATATTATGTCAACTGGAAAAGCAAACATGCTAGGAAAATAAATTCAGATAAGAGGAAACAATATGTAACAGACCCAGCAGATTCAACTATAAAATAAGAAGTGAGGTGTCATTATTGATGTTCTCCTCTCTGCCAGAACCTTTTGTACCTTTTTTCCTAAGGGGGTGCCGAGAGCTGTACACACAGTGCTGCCCATCTTGGGAAACAAGACAAACATGAGTTCAGGGAGAAAAGTGTGATTTTGTGAAGGTGGGAAGCTTCACTTTCTGGTACTTCTTACAACCTCAATACACAGCCAGCTGAAAACAGATGTCCTTGACCACAATTCATGGCAATAAAAAGGGAACACCTGCAAAGCGCCTTGATGTTCATGTCACTGACCTGCCCGTGGTCAGGGATATTTTAAAACTTTACTTGGCAAACCGTTTCCCCCATTAGCATCAGGCATGTGATGGAGAATCAAAAATGAGTGAGGAAATCCATGAACAATCCAAGAGTGCAGAACTACATGCAGGACACGCCGTGAAAGAGCTGAACCCACGCTGTGAATCTTGTAAGTGAAACGGGAAGGTCCAGAATGGAGTTTAAAGAAAGAAATCTGAGTTATGATGTCCCAGAGGCAACCCAGCAGAACAAGAGGACTGCAGCATCCCCTGAGGGTTTTAAAACCCCACTGAGACAAGCAGGGCTGTCACTTACAGGTGTCTGAGAGGAGCTGAGCAGCCACAGGGAACACAAACACGGCCTCTGCACCGCGTGTGCCGCTGAGGAGGCAACTGGTGGTCGAGAGCAGTTTACAGCACTGCCAGTTTCCTGATTAGCTCCCTCAGAAATAAAACAAGCAGAGATGACAGATGATGATGTCCCCATCACTGAGCAATAGTTTTTGCTACACAAATCATGTTATTTTCTGTTTAGAGGAGGCAGCGTGGTTATATCATTAAAGGAATTGCTGACAGCTTCTGCTATTAATGCTCCCAAATGTGCCTCCTGCCATCTGTGATGGGCAAACTGTAGAAGCAGGCAATGATTGGCTTCCTGAACTCCACTTAATGAAAAAGCAGATTTTTTTTTTTGAAGCACAGTTCTGCTTCTTAGTGGCCCTTAAGAAAGCTCTTGATATGAGTCATCTGCTTTGTAAAATGTGGTAATTTCACAAGGAAGAACCACAAATTAAAGGAGTATGTAAGTTTGCACTTATGAATGTGTTTTCATTATAAAAGTTTGGTGGGAATTCTTTGCTGTCAGGACAGTAAACCAGAACCAGGGGGGTTTGGCAGCCTGACTCTGAGGCAATGTGTGTCAGTTTGTGATGGGGTACAGTCTCTGTTCATTTTGCTCTAACTGCAGCAATGAGGGGCACTGCTGGGGTTAAACATTTCAATTAATTTTATTTTATTTTGCAATTTCAGTGATTTTTTTGTTTGTTTGGTTTTTTTTTCCCTAGAAGGGTATTTTAGTCACCCAAGCTTGGGCTGTGATGGCAGTCCCAGATTTCGTACATCAGCTGTTCCAAAATTTCAAAGAATCATCTTGAAAAACAGAGCAAGCTGAAAAATGGTTTGCTTGGTTTGTGGTTTTTTTAATAAATCAACAGAAACCAACTGACTTAGTGCTTGATGATTGCTCTGCCAGCACAATGGAAAGGAAAAACCCATACAGGACCAAATTTCAACAACTGGTCAAGTGCCAGCAAAGGTGGCTTTGCTGGCAGGCAAGTTAGATCTCCAATTTATCCAACATAATGAACACATACTCTCTCTTCATTCTAAACTGAAATTATTATCTATTTCTGAATAGAAAAGTTTCTCAGTCCACTAAATACACAGACCTTATAAAGCTGTAATGAGGTTCTAGTCATGCTAAAAATTGTGTCTTTATTGAAATCTTCAGGTGCAGCACTGCAAGCTGGATTTGCATCTGCTTTGGCTTTTCTCAGAACAAGCATTAAAGAAAGTTGCTCTGGAGTAGAAATAGATGAATGTCAAACTTTTCTTAAAAAATAAAAAAGAGATTCTTTGAGATCGAAGATGAAGAAAGTTGTCCGTTTTTTCCCCCTTCTCACGCAAACAAATGCAAGCAGAAATATTTTGCTCTGCTTATGATGGAAGGATAAAAACATCACTTTAGGGTCAAGCACAGGACGCAAAAGTGAACTGCTGATGTTGCAGGAAATCCTGCCATCAGTTGCAGCAGCCAACACACAAAAGAGAGACCTTTTCTTGAATTACATTATGCTATTCATTTTTCGAAGAAAAGTTAGGGGGGCACGACTTGCTAAGGAAAAAACCCCCTTAAGCTGTAAACAGATTTTGTACTGACAGACTCTGAGCCAGGAAAGAGCAGAAAACAAGGTGGGTGAGGGGCAGGAAAGGCAGCACAGCTGTAAACGTTGCCTGAAACAAGCTCAATCTACACTTCCACCGCAGCATTTGCATACCATGTTATTTTCATCATGAGTAATTACTGAGAAACAAAAGCAACTCACGGCAGGATAAGAACTGTAATAAAGAAATCAGTAAAACCATCAGGTGATGTCTATTAAGACCAGATTTAAGAGGGTCTTTTAATTTTAATATTGCCAGCATAAAACATAATTTAATGCAATAGAGCCCAGCTTTTATTTAGGCAGTTACCCTACTGGATTAGTATCATAGTTTAAAAANAAGGTAAAAAAAAAAAAAAAAAAAAAAAAAAGGTCAATATCTATATTAAACACTTCAAATGATGTATTAATTTCAGAGTGCTCATGCTCAGCCCATCCTGGGGAAGGGGAGGAAGCTTTGGGGTGGATCTTTGATTTCAGGATCTAGTCACAGGATCCCAGAAGGGTTTGGGTTTGGAAAAGACCTGAAAGCTCATCTCATTCCCCTCACTGCCACTGCCAGGGACACCTCTCCTGCACAGGGCTGCTCCACACCCAGTCCAGCCTGGCAGCAGAAATGTTTTATGTTGTCCCAGAGGGATCCCTGGGCTTGGAACCTCACCCCAGGGACTCAGCGATGAGCAGCTATCATCTCATCCCACGTCTGTGTGCAGAGAGCCAGCTCTTCCACCAGCACACCGATCCTCAGCAGGGTCCCAGAGGGTAATTCAGAGGAGAATTCACTGCTGATCCCTGTCTCGTGTGTCTCAGCTCTCATACGGAGCCCCCCAGACACGGATCAGCGAGCCAAGGCTTTCCTCCTGAGGGAGAAAAGGCAAAGTGCTACTGCACAGCCAGTGCTTTGCCATCAGATCTTCCTTACAAGCACCAGAAGTGGTGGAGGAGATAAGAAAACTGAGAGATCGGGTCTGTGCATATTCTCCTTCATTTACATTAACTCTGTATCTGAGCAGAAAGCTGGCTGCAGAATACTTGGGGAAAAATCACTGGGAGGCAGATTTGCTCACAGTTCTCATCTCGGTGTCCTTTCGCACACAAAATTCCCATTAACTTGTGCATTTGAAACAGGATTCTACACAAATTCGCCCAGCATCCTCAATGTGTATTTATTTAGACACCAGAATAAAAACAGTCAGTCACTGCATACTGCTCTGTGAAGGCACCTCAAAAACACAACCCGAATTCTCTTTTGATACTTGAAATTTTGTGTCCACACTGGGAGAGTGGAGGTTTCACAGGGAATTATGAACTATTACTAGCTCTAGGTAGATAGGGGGTGGGACTAGATGATGTTTAAGGTCCCTTCCAACCCAAACCATTCTGTGGTTCTATGATCCAGCCAGCCATCCAAATACGACAGGGAAGAGCTGTGTCTGTGACAGCTGCAGATCAAGGAGGCCGTGCAGGAGCTGTCATTCCCAGGGGATTTATGTCCTGTAGTGCCCTGGCAGCAGCTGCTGTGGTGGCTGACAGGATCTGCTGGGGAGGGATGTGAGTGCCTTTCCCCTCTGCTGGGGCACTGCAGAGAGCCGTCAGGTGCTCCCCAGCCTCTGCTGGAAGCTGCCAGACTGAAGATTGCTGCTTATTCAAATGGCCACGAACCCCGCGTGGACACAGAGGGAAACGCATGGCCAGGGAGGACATGTGCAGGGTAAATAATTAAGAAAGCACAATGCTGAGAAAATGAGGGTTCAGAGAAAGCAGCAGAAACCCGTGTACTCAGTGGAATGAGAAGTGTGACATTTAAATGACCCAGGAAGTTTCTAGGAGCAGGCATTGAAGGGATTCCAGCCCTCGTGCTTCAGGCCATAAGGCAGTGGCACCTGAGCCACGCTCCCCCCTGGCACATTATTGCTGAATTGTCCATTAAGGGGTTTTAAACCATTTTCTGAAGCATCTGCTCTTGGCTCCTGTCAGAGGCAAGGCACCTTTGCAGCTCCAGATGAACCATTGCTCTGATGTGTTATGACAATTCCTCTGTTCCTACAAATGCCTAGATTAAACTCCATTTTCGTTTCAGCTAAATGGTTCACTTTGCAGAAATACCTCCTGGAAACACTTGGTGGAAAAGAAAGAGAGTACAGTAACCTGAATATCTTGCCACTACGATAATTAAAATACCAAGGGCTTTTCCTAGAAATTGTTTTAATTGGAATTGTATGATGCTGTGCAGTGTAATGGCAGGCCATAGGTATTCCCAGTCAACTGACAGGAGATGAGCTGGATGCCTGTTTGGTTTCTCTGATGGCCAGCTGTGACAAACCCTCTGAAAGGTGAACCTGGATTGCAGCAGTCCTTGAAAGTAAAGAAAACATTAACTAGAAAGCCGGGAAAAATTTAGCAAGACTGACAGTGCCAAAAGAGTTCCTTGCAAGAACAATGAAAAATTATCCCTGGGGTTTAAGCTAAAAAAAGGGCACTGAATGATTTCTGAAAAAGTGAAAACTCTTTTGATTTTAAATCCTTGTAAAGCAAAGTCAAGTTAAAGCTGTCACCGTAATCTGAATGGAAGTTTCATTTCAAATCCCTCACAGCCCATAATGTTCTGATTTTAAAGGTTAAACAAGCAGCAGAAGCACAAGTTTATTAACCCTTGTCTTCCCCTCTCCCAAACCCCAAGCCAACTAAACATGAACCAGCTAAACTAGCTGGAGGCCAAATTTAACTTTGTAGCTGACAGCTGGTGGAAACACTGACGGAGGAGAAGGAAGAGCAAGAAAACAGGAGCTCTACCAAAATGAAAAATGATGTCTTAGAAAATTTTGTTCATCTTAAACTGCTGGCATCAGCTGCTTCCTAAAGGAGAGAGAGGGAGAAGGAGAAGTTCTCCTTGGAGCACTTCAACAGACACAAACATAAGGAAAATGTCTTGTTCCTCTTTGCCAGTCTGATCTGTCAGAATGAACAATTTCCAATCCAAATCAATCCCCTCCTCCTACTTTATCAAAAGACTTTGTTTTACAACATGCTGGCCAAGATCATTTAAAGCTCTCCTGAGTCCTTTTCTTCCCCTGCAAAACCTGGGAGATCCATCTCTCTTCCGTCCAGAAGAGGGAGGACTTATGTTAATGAAATTGATTTCCCTTTAGGAAGGGGGAATGTTCTTCTCTACTGGTGTTTTCATTACAGTATTACAAGCCCTCCTCTTCTACACAAAGCAAGAAACACAATTGACCTTTTCCACGCACAGGAGAATTTCCAGGCAGCGGGGATAAAGATCCACAGGTTTGGAGAGACACACAGGACATAGAGAGAGGGAGGAGGAAATTTTTCACTATAAGTAAGGGTATAGAAATTCTCAGTATGTGAATGTTTTTATGGGCTCCCAGCAAAGGAATGGCTTCCAAGAAGCTATCCATAAGTGAAAAGTCAAGCACCACCACATTGAGATAGACCTGTTATTGCTCTGGGTTTATTATTTCCTTCCTGACAGCTGCCACTCTGGTTTTTATCAAGATAGCCACTTGCTGGCACGCAGGTGCTCTCTTGATTTACATCTCTAAATCTGTGTCACGTGAAGCTGAATGACTGAAGAGTGCCAGAGTCCTGGAGATCTGATCACAGAATCACAGAATCACAGAATCACAGAATCACAGAATCACAGAATCACAGAATCACAGAATCACACAATCACAGAATCACACAGTCACACAGTCACAGAATCACACAATCACACAATCACACAATCACTGGGTTGGACGAGACCTTCAAGATCATTGAGTCCAACCTGTGCCCAACTCCTCAACCAAACCCTGGCACCCAGTGCCACATCCAGGCTTTGTTAAACACATCCAGGGATGGTGACTCCACCACTCCCCAGGCAGCCATTCCAGCACTTTATCACCCTTTCCTCAAGAACTTCTTCCCAATATCCAACCCAGATTTCCCTTGGTGCAGCTGGAGGCTGTGTCCCCTCGTTCTGTTGACAGACCTGGGTTTATTATTTCCTCCCCTGACAGCTGCCACTCTGTTTTTTATTGTGGCAGCCACTCACTGGCACGCAGGTGCTCTCTTGATTTACATCTCTAAATCTGTGTCACGTGAAGCTGAATGACTGAAGAGTGCCAAAGTCCTGGAGATCTGATGGCTTCACATCTACGATCAACCTGACCCTGTTCTGCAGAGGAAGGGCCAGACAATCAGAGGAACATCACAAAACTCTTCAGCCCTGAGAAAGGAATGAAGCTTTTCTCAGAGAGCTGAGGGCCAACATGGCATCCACCACAGGCAGATCTCCTGCTCAGGGATATTTGTGGGTTTGCCATCAATAAAGAAAGGTAAATTGACTTGCTCTGGTCCAAATCCTTCCCCCGGGTGCTCTCCCTAAGGAATGCACCAGGAATCACTGCATAAAGAGGAATGACCTCTGCAGGATACCTCAGTTTGGGGTAAGAAAATGCTGGGTGGTTCTGCATGACCCACTTTGCTCAAGTTGCTTATCTAAAGCTCTGGGCACCTCCAGCATCTCAGTCTAAATAACCAGAAGCCACAGCAGAGAAATACTTCTCAGAAGACCTCAACACCCTTCATTCCAGCTGAGAACTCTGTGCAATACGCTGTTTAAGCTGCCTAACATTGGCAAATCAAATCCTAAGGAATGAAAGTGTTGCTAGATGATGTCTCAGGAAGGTTTCAGGTTCAAAAGTAAATTTTGAGTGGCTTTGTGTTGGGACAGGAAACAGTGTGATCCATGGGAGAGTGTCTGCACTCCTGTTGCAGACATCCAGCAAGAGGAAAGAGGCAGAATACAGAATTATCAACACCACCTTGCAGAGGGGATCCCCAGTATTTTCAGCTCCACTAAGGATATATTGGAAAACTCATCACATCAAGCTTTTGAGATCGTGTAATATATCCACAGTTAATTCCTTTATCCCCGTGTTTGCCACTGGGGAAGCACAGCTAAAGCACTGAGGGTTTCTGTGTCTGTAACCATTTGTAATTAGGGATTTTTTTACAGAACAGACATTTTCTGGATTTTGTGACCAAGCTGACCAGAACAGCAGTGGAGGTAAGAGAAGAGAGTACAACTCCCATGAAGTGACGAGGAGGAAAAGCAATGCCAGCAGTCAGAACCTGACCTGAAGGAGCAATCACGTGGCCCTGGGGACAAGAGAGAAGCCTCAGGATGTGTCAGGAGGCCTGGAGCCAACTGCTCTGGGAGCAAGGTGATTTGCATCTGCCCAATGCATTCCCCTCGTGTGTATCTGCTCCAAAACGTCCTCCAGCTGAAGTATCAGTCACTGAGGACACCCTTTCACTCTTATTGCTGAAAAAACATTTCCATTAGACATGCAAAGCCAACAGTCAAATGTCAAAAAAGGGTTATTTACATCACAAGAAGCAATTCCACATAATTTGAAATTTTCCGTCTGCATTTTGTCTTATGTCCTGGAATTGGAGCTGTTAAATTAGGTTAGAATCCTGTCCATTGACTGCAGAACTACTCATAATTTAATCTCCCTAATAACATTAAGAGTGCAGCAGGATCCTTCCAAACTAAGGGTACGATGATCTATTAGCATTTCAAGTGTGTTTTCATGCAGGATGACTGATAATAATATAAACAAGTTCTATGAAGTATGAGTAGTTTCAATACATTATTTACTGAAACCTGAAAATAGAACCACTGCTTCACCAAAGGTACAGTCTGGGCTTTTTAGGAGACTTCTGCAGGATTTATTAGAGATGAAATTAAAAATATTATATAAGGAAATATAAACTCTTGGGAACACACTCTTCTGAAATGGAGGGATACAGTTTTTCCAAAGGATGTCTGAAAAGACTTTTTTTTTTTTTTTGGTGCACTGTTTGTAAGGCTCTTGCATAAGTACTAAAAACAGAAGATCTTTTTCTGCCTTTTAAGATGTTTCTGTGCCAGACTAACCCCGCAGGTGAAGCCATGTGCATTTAGAAGGCAGCTGTGTGTTGGAATCAATGTGCAGAAGTAAATATTAAAGAACAGTGAAAATGAGTCAGGAGTTAGCAGGAGATACAGGTAGAAGTTTTTAAATTGGTTGGTTCCAGGAGTTATGGCCCATCAAGAAAAGAAAAACCAGAAGTAAGATTGCTTAGGTATAGTTGGATTTAGGATGAGGAGTAAAGCACAGGTTTTACCTTTCATGTGGTCTCAAACAATAATATTTAAAGCACATGGAAAAATCTGCCTAGAAAACAAAATCCACAGCTCCACTTCACAATGGAAATTCCATGCGTGACACGTATTTTTCCATAAATGAGTCCTAAAATGTTTGAAACAATAAATCATCTCCCTTTTTCAGCAATTTCCACCTCCTTTAAATGTTTTAGTTATCTTAGCAATGCTGGGTTTTTCTAAGCCAGGCTAAGGAAGAGTCCAGGATTGATGAATTTGAGAAGTGTTTCTGGCTCTGCTGGCAGCCCCCAGCCCCACTGAGGGCACAGGGATAAGCAGCAGCCAGCAGTGACAGCCCTTCTCCTGTGACCTCCAGTTTTCCTGACAGACAAAACACCTCACAGAGTTGGAAGATAAAGGTCTGGGATGATTTTTGAGGCCACAAAGACTCTGAAAGTCATTTTTATATTCTTTATAATGGTATAAAAAAGGGACAGTAGCAATACTAGGGCTATAAAATGACTTTGTGAAGAATCTCTCCTGATCTTCACACTCCAGACTCTCTGTCACAAGCACAAGTCTAATGTTTTCATTCATCATCTCAGCCTAGATAAAAATGATCCATTTTTTGAGGAGCTTATTGTCTTTGGATTACTTCTTCTAAACACAGAGCCTTATCTATTCAAGGTGGATGCCTGGCTCAACCATGACCTTGTCAATCTCATTAAGTCTTGAATGAATTTTCTCAAATTTTCTTATCAATCAAGGTAATTGCTTCTTGCAGGAAATCCAATCTTCTGTTAACCACATCATTACCTGGTGATCGAAGTCCTCAAACTCTGTGTAAGCTGGAATCACTCAAATTACCCAAGAGAACAGAGAAGCCTAAATTCATAAAAATCCCCACAGGTCATTTCCATTTCAGCAACTATTCCACAGTTTGTCAAGAACCTTGAAATATTTCTAAGAATTAAAAATACTTTCACATCACAGCTTTACATCAGGCTTTGGAGTCATAAAAGATAACGCTATCCTTGCAAAGGCTGTGTAAGATGAGAAAGGAAAAGAAGGAATTTTAAAAAAACTCGAGAAGAAAGGGGATTTTAGCAGGGACCTGAAGCCTACAGTAGATAAAAGCTTAAGAATATAAGAGAAGTCACACAGATGGGGCAAAAGGTCCTTTCAACCTAAAGCCTCCCTCCCTGGGAGAGTGTGAGAACAGGAATGCAGTGATCCTCCTCAGAGCAGCTCCCTGGCCAGCAGCAGCTTTGCTGAGCAGGGCAGCCCTGCTATATTTAACAGCCCACACTGGATTTTTCTGCTGGGATTCCACCCAGCTGATTTGAACCTACAGAAGCTTTTAGCACGTGGAGTATCTCCCTCTCTAGTTCAGCCACGAGTGGCTCGGATGCCATGCTATTTCAGGCCACAGATACCTTAACTTTGAAACACAGGAGTGTATTTAAGAAGAAAAAGGTTTGGGGAGGGCTGGGAGCAAGTAAGGAAGCTTGCTCTTCTGGTGATACAGATCACAGACAGATTTACCAAGAGGTGCCCTACTTTCAGAGAGACTGCAGGAGGTTTTCTCCTACCAACACAACAGCAAGTGCTGGGCAGACAGGTGCTGTGTGCTAATAATTCTGAGCTTTTATAAATCAAAAATATTTATTTCACAGGCAAAAATAAATCAGTGCTTCCAGTACCAATTTTTTTTAAATTTTCATTTACAGCTCTGCTCTGTATTTTCAGTATTTGAGAATATATTAATATAGAGATCTGTCCTATCCTCTCTCCTGAGGATCTAGGCAGGCATCTGTCCTGTTAAGTTGGTGGGAATGCCATCATTGCCTAGCTGCTAATGGTGTGTGAATCTGCTTCAGGTCCCTGAACAAAACCAGAAAATTCCTCCTCATGTACAAATCTCGTGTGATTAAGCACACAAACAAAATGTATGCTTCAATTAAATCCCATAATGGTAGAGCTTTACGCATACCTGGGCTTTCTACAAACTTCAAGGTAAGAAATTATGCAATCCAGCTTGAGTGCCTCCCAGTTCACCCAGTGACACAGATGCTGGGGGCACTGGTGTTCTCTCTGAAGGAACAAATCTCACCCACTCATAAAACTAACTGGAAAATACTGAGTTACAACACAGAGCTGTCACAGACACTTCCAGAGAAGTTGTGAAGCCACCTCCTGGAGCCACCTCAGTGTCCAGAAGGAGCAGGCATTTACCTGATGAGCAGAGGTATCCACAGCCCAGAGACAACGGGGGATTTCGCTGCTTTGGAAGAATTATCATTTGAGTCTTCTGGAAAAGCCTCAGAACAGATCTAAGGCAGACCTGGGAGTTAGGACAGACCTGGGAGTTGGACAGACCTGGGAGGGGAGGAGCTCGGGCAGACTCTGCTGCTGTGAAGGGGGAAGGTATTTTCCCATCTGGAACTGCTCTTGCCCAGTGCCCAGGGCCACTCCTCATCCCCAGAGGGGTCCTGGCACATCCAGAGCCCAGCTCCACTCTGAAAGCTGCTGCGTTGTGGTTCCAGTCCGAGCTGTGGGATTTCCTTCCCCCTGCAGTAACCCCAGGCTGGAACAGAATAATGATTTTTAGGAAGGCTTCTGCAGCCGGATCACTGAGGAGAACAGAAGCTCTGTTATCACCAGAGAATTGCAGCTCTGTGCTCGAGGACACAGCAATGAGAAAATGACTGTGATTGTAGCTTACAGTTCACCTTAGACAAACACAGGGAGCACGAGGGACCCAAGGACACAGCAGGAGACACACGAGTGAGTGACACAAAGTCACCAGCCAGTTTATTTTCCCTCTCACCTGACCTCAATCTTTCCCTGTTATATCTCTTGCTCTGGTCTCATAAGGAAAATAAATGCTGGATTTCCAGATAGCCAGCACTTGCACAATGACTATATTTAAGCCTGCAAAAGATTTTGGTCTGACTGAAAAATCTTAAGACATGTTCTGCATTAAAAATAAGACAAAGGCAACCACAAGGTTTTTGGCTTTTCAGAGGCAGAATTCAGTGCCTGTCTAAGGCAGGAGAGGAAGCCTTTCCACTTGAAACCTCCAAGGCAGCTCTGCAGAACCCTTACAGGATTCATTTCGGTACTATTCACTATGAGGAGCCAATCATTGGCAAAAACTAAACCCAAGACAAACAGCAGATAGAAAAATCGGAATAAAGATCCCAAAATGCAATAAAACTGCAGCTTCTCTTCTAAGTGGAAGGAAAAGATCATGTGGGTGCCTGAGAGCCCTGAGAAGGCTGCAGAAATGAGTATGTCCAGACTTAAAGCTGTCTGTTCTGAGAAAGATTCCCAAATTACTGTTCCATAGAAGATACCCACAAAAGGAGCCTCATCCTCCTCTGTTCCCTCTGAAGGTGAGAGCTGGGCCTCTCCTGAGCACACAAGTCTGAGCTCGGGGCTTTGGATGGCATCCAGCAAAACCCATCTCCTCCTCCAGCCTGAAAGGGATTGAAGAGAGCCTGGCCTCCCAAACCCAGCTTAGCTCGTGGAGTGCAAGCCTATAAAAGCTCCTTCTGGGGATGCTTAATCCAGTCTGACAGGCATCTCACACGCCTGCAATAATGGCAGGATCTCAAGAAATTACATTATTATACAGTGAGAGCTCCATTTTATCAGTTTTTATTAGCCCAGTCTAAGAGCTGGTATCCCCCCAGGGACCTCAATCAATGATCAGGTTCTATTCAGCACCAAAGTGTATTTTTACATAGCTGAGATAAACTGTCACGCCATCTCTGTGTGCTGAGAACATACTGCTGACATTTAAGATTGGTTTATTAATATCTTAATTTTTTAAAACTCCTGTACTAGTGTGTTTACAGATGCAGAATTCAACCTTTGCTTTAATTACTGATGAACACTGTTGCTACTTTTGTGTCCCATATTTTTGGATGACAGACAGAAGTCAAGCGTTAAAAATATTCAGTTGACATTTCCTTTTTCTAATGCTTAATGTTCTTTGTCTGTAGGTATGGAATTACCTGTAAAACTAATTCCAAAGTAAAACTAATTATAAAATTATTGCTAAATAAATGATTGCTTCTTTGTTGCTCATGCATCATATAATTAATACCATGATGTGATTGATGTGATCTAACATATTAAGGAAATAAGAATTTGCCATCAGCAGGCTGAAAGAAATTTGTTTATTAGTTTACTGTGATTCAATTTATGAGAATGTGCTTCAGTGATCTTTGCAAAAGAACTTTAATTGGAAATGAATATCACAATCTATTTACCACACCACTAAACCCAGTCTGCTACAGTTCATTTAAACTACACCTGCTACTTAATTTTCCAGTAAGAGAAAAACTTTGAATTAATACAATGAGGAGCAGTTAGAAAGCAGACCCAGCATGCTGCTGTTGCAATCAGGGTGTTCCTTATGAAATTCTGTGAGGAGCTGTGTGCAAAGTTTACCCCAGCCTGGATTCAGCCACTCTGCACTTCGAGAGCTGCTTTCAATATGCAAAGTCTTTGCCTGCAAGATCTAAAATCCACACCCAGCATGCACATTCAGGAAAAATATTTCCCTACTTGGGGCCAGGGATGCTCCTGCCCTAAAGCAAAGGCAAAAAACCCAAACCAGTCTTCTCCATCTCTGGAGAGTTAAACTGGGGAGAGGCCTCGCGTGTTCCTGCAGAGGAGAATCGAGGAAGGAGACAGAGTGTAACTCCCTCGTGGGCTAATCCCTCCATTTGAGCAGGAGTCAGAACAGTCCTGCAGGTCTTGGAGGCACTGGAAACGGTGTTAGCTGGAATCCTTCCCAACTAACAGCACATGTGCCACCTTTGGTGGGCAAGGGGTCCCTCTGGTGTGTGCCAGGGAATTCAGGAGAGCAGCCCCTCCTGCCAACACAGGGGGAAAACACCTTGCCAGGTTCACCTGGCTCAAGGCAGGACTGAGCCACAGCAGCCCAGGGCTCAGCTCAGCAAGAACTCCCACCTGGGCTACAGCACTGGGAGGTTTTCCCCCCAAATAATCATCACACAAGCAGCCCCCATCCTCCTTTTCCCACTTGTCAGTCATTTCTGTGCAGCACTCTTATTTACTCTTGATTTCGTGGAGTTCCTCAGCAGTGAGCATGCTAAAAATATATATATATATATATATTCTGATGTAATATGTTTATCCTGATTAAAGAACAGGACTGCAGTGCAACACTGGTCTCCTTCATGAAGCCTTTTCCACTTCAACACAACTAATTAATAGGGTCCTTTTAACATGATTACCTTTGTTTAATACTTTAAGAGATCCTGAAAAATTAATTCTTTCACAGGTTATACCCGTATCATTATAATTTTTTATTAAAGATGTTTTGTGGGGTCAACTTCTGACCCTGCATTTTGGAAAAATGGAAGGCATTAACTACTGCAGAGTTATCATAGATTTATCACATCAAGAAAAGCTGGAATTGCACAGGCTCAGAGGGAGCTTTGCCCTCTGGCTAGTTACTCTGCCTCTGACACAATTGTTTTTTTCCTCTAGAAACACTGATTTGTCAAAATTGAAACTGCTCTCCCAAATGAAGAGATTTCAGATGATTTTCCAGACCTGGAAAAATATTGGAAAAAAATTAGGAATGACTAGAATGTTCCCTCTGATTTCTTTGGGGTGAGAAACCTTAAAGCGAGATCGGCATAAAACCACTTTTCATTTTAAAACTTAATTTCAGGTTTGTTTCCCAAAAGGTGAACTATAAAATAAAAAAGAGTAAAGACTGTAAGGAAGACACTCTGAAAATACCAAAAAGTAAATATTTTCACTGGCCATATGACTTTTTTTTTCCCCTGCTCTCTGCGAATGTATGAAGATTCAGATCACCTTTTATCTCAAGTGGGGATACCCTGGAACACCTGGATACCCTGGAATACCTGGATACTCTGGAATATCTGAATACCCTGGAATATCTGAATACCTTGGAACACCTGGATACCCTGGAACACCTTGATACCCTTGGGCACTTCCTGAATACCCTGGAAGTGTTCAAAGCCAGGTTGGACAGGGTTTGGAGCAGCCTGGGACAGTGGAAGGTGTCCCTGCCCATGGCAGGGGGTGGCACTTTAATGTCCCTTCCAAGCCCAAGCATCCTGTGGCTCTGTGCTGTTCTTACAGGAAGGGGTGGGGGGTTCCCACTGAGTCTGGCCTCTGTCCTGGGGCTTTTTAGGGGTTTCAGGAAGGGCAGGAGTGCGCCAGCAGAGCCAGGCACTCGGGAGGGCTGGGATGTGCTGAGGATGGAGCAGCTCCGCGCTGAGTTGTGCCAGCACTCCCCTGCATCAGAGATGAAGGAAAGCCCTTTGCCAAGGCCCATTTCTCCCTGACTTTCTGCACGGGCCTATGAGTTGGACCGTTACATTACTTTTCCTGCTCTTAAATTGTTCCCTGCTGGCTTGTGGAAGTATGATTAATATTCTTCAGAACTCTGTTATTAATTCTTCATTACAGCGTAGTCGCACAAAAGGCAAGGGGAATATTATGTCTGGCTTGTTGCACCTCACCAACCATTTCAATAAATATCTTAAAGAACAGAGGGTGTGCAGAGAATGAAGAGTACCAGGGACTGCTTACATTTTGCACTGCAAAATAGATCACCAATCTGTCTGATTTAATAAAAAAATGGTACAGAGCAGAGTTAAATCATAGAGCTGCATGTTGGAAGTAGAGTATTGTGAATGTGCCTTAATATATTCAGCACTGAGATGGATATGTATTATGTATGTTATTTATTTTAGCTGCACAAAGGCAAAAAGGTGGCTTTTATATGCTACACTGTTCTAATAAATATGGTGGTTCCAAAACTAAATTATGAACGGCATTAAAAATGAAGTGCATCCCAAACATGCAACCTGTACATAAAGAATATCCAATGGGGAGAAAAAGAGCTAAAAGAATTCACCAGTGAATAAATACAGCACAGCATAATTACAGGCTCCTGTGTTTTTCAGCCAGGGTACAATCATACAGTTTATTCAAAAGTCTTCTAATAGCCTCTGGGTACATACTGCATTTAGGAGAAAGCTTTCTGTTGTGAGCTCTCTCCCCTCCCTGCCCGGCCCTCCACACTCTTAAATGTACTTTTGGGAAAATGTCTGCACTTGAAAGGGGATGGAGCAGATTCTGGGAGAAATAATTGGCTTTTTTGAAGTTCTAATTTTGACCATTCTCCCTTTCTCAGATCCTCCCCAAGTCCGAATTCCGCTGATGCTCACAGCTATTTTTCACTTGACTCCGACTGACCTTGGACCACGGATGTTTTTGCTAGGTCCAAAATTTATTTATTCATTATCCTTCCCTGGCTATTAAAAAGAGGAAAATATTAATAATTAATTTCTTCTAAGCTATGTTTAGTTAAGGCAATTTAGCAAATCAGTCGCTTTAGAGGGACTGTACTGCCATGGTAATCCAGTATGTGTGATCACACTTCTTCAGTGCCACGTGTGCCCCCTTTCCCCCATTCTCTATCTCCTGGCAACGTGGGAAGAGCAAGAATAAAAAGGACCAATTCTGCAAAGTTCTAAAAGTTATTCCTGACTTTTAGGGAGAAGTAATTCTGAAGTATTGTGAAATTCTGAGTGCAGCTTCATCTGTTAGTGCCAATTAATTAGGGTTTCAGCTATTCCACCACCAAGCCCAATCAGAGCTGATCCTGTTAATATTTTCCTTGCAGGTCACAGATACAAAAACATCAGTTTTGGGAGCTGTATAACCATTTATATACAGTACTATGACTCTTTATTTTGAAACTTCTACGACACAGCAAAAAATCATATTGAAATCCTGTCAGAAAGATCTTTTATAGAGATTATTGACTTTAAAAGGACCCAAATAGAGTATCTTAAATCCATTTGTCATTGATACAAATGGATTTACCTTTTTCTTGCTTTGATCAATGGGAATTTGGTAGTTTGTGAGGGAGTTAAGCTTTCCAAAGCTCTCCAAAGGAAAAAAAAAGAAAGAAAAAAAAAAGCTGCTACAGGTTGTGTTTGTGGAAGCACCAACTGGCAAGAATGATAAAATGTGACTGATTTCCTAAAGCATGAAATCAAAGCTTGCTTTGTTCAGAGCATTAGCACATTTTCTTTTGACTGTGTATTTATTATAGAAGGTGCACTTTAAAAAAGGGGAGATAGAATAAAGCTATTGGGATTGAGATCATGGGGATATTGAATCAAACCCAGGTTCACCCACTTAACCACTAGCAGAGGTTCATATTAAGATACATTTTAAAGCAGTCCTGGGATCCCAAAATAAACTGCCTAGATAAAAATCTGAATGGGCTCAAGAATACTGTTTTTTTTTATGAATGCAGGCAGAGAGGCTAATTCCAAGTGCAGGACTGGCCATGGAAAAAGCCATTTTGCTCCCCCGGCAGAAGTGGCTTACAGAGGATGCACATTCTAATGAGAAGTGCTGCAGTTGAACACTCCTGAGGTGACAATGAGACAAGAGCTTGCTCTCCAAACCCCCCTGTCTCTACCAACCCCTCTCCCTCCCTGTTCCTTGGCACTCCTAAGGGCTCTCAGTCCCTCCTTTCTGTTAAGCACTTGCTGTCTCATTTCCCTCCTGCTCATCCCTTCCCTGCCTCAGCTGCTCTTTGTTCCCGCAGCAGCGGATTAAATGGATTATTTCGCTCTCCTCAACAACCAACCTCATCTCCAAACACAAGGTGCAGCCTTTGCCACCCCGGCCGTGGCAGCATGGCAGCTCCAAGCGCTGCCTTTGGAGGAGGAGCATCACTGCTGTGCTCATGGAGGCTCAATTCCCAGTGCCCAGGGAAGCAGCACAGCCAGGCTGAACCGGGACAAGGTGAAAGAGTTCTTCAAGAAGGAACGACACCTTCTGACTTCTCCTTCCAGGCCCTTGCCATCATATCAATTTGCCACGGCAGGTAATGATGCCTTAAGTTTTAGCTTTTTTATTTTTCAGATTCTGTGCTGTTTCAGTGTGCAGTTCTGGGGTTCATATTCAGGGTTGGTGAGCTCTCTTCACAGAGTAGGGAGACAAAACAATTCCTTTCCAGCTTGGCACCAAGGACAAATTTGAGGCCCAAGAGTGGAAACAACAGTGAAGGAAGAGAGGGAACAAGGAGGATGGAGCTTCATCACCTGAAGCTGGAATTGGACAATGAACTCCAATGTGCTGATGAACCAAAACCTATCAAAGTGTGAGGCCTGGTGCCCAGGGATCCATTTTGTGCCCATTTGTGGGTTTGACTTGGGTGTAGGCCCAAGGGGTTCCTGCACTGCCCAAGCTGGATCCTTTCAATAAATCCCTTTTTATTCCTTTTGTTCTCTCTAGCCTCTGTTCCAGGTCAGCCTCTCTAGGCATCAGTAATAGTTCAGGATTAAAATGGGTAAACATGAAAGATGGCCACGGACCACTCCAGAACATGCAAAATCTATATTACATGTATTACCTTAAACAAACCTTTAATCTTCATGAGCACATGTGAGAACTCCTCCTCCAGGCTCACATCTCAAAGGTGAGGTACGTCTCACCCTACATGACCTACCTACAGGTTATACTTGGGGATTTTTAAAACAATTTTGGGATGAGATGAATCATTATTCAAAAAATAGCTCTTAATCTCTCCAGAGACCACATGGGGAGAAACTTCCAGATGATTAGAGTCAGCTGAGATGGATTCTTTCACAGATAGATGAACAAATTGTATGAAGCAAAAAGATTTAATGGAATATTTTGCCTGTTTCTCAATTGAAACGTTAATTGGCTATTATTTGCAAACTGCTGAATTGTTTAAATGTAGTTAAACAATAGAATGTAGTTAGAGAAGCAACCTGTATTTTACTTGGTAGCACTGATGTTCATTTGGTAAATTTTGGAAAAGTCAGACATAAGTTGGAATTGCCTCTTAACATAAAGACACTCCTTTAACACAATTCTTTCTTACAAGATACATGATTCACAGGAAAAAATTCTTTTGTTAGCAATAACCAGTTCAGTCTTAAATTACTGATCTTCATACCACAAAATAATCTCTTCACATTCAATGTAACAGCCAAACCTGGCAGAGAAAAATACTGAGGAAATGTAGTTAGAGCGGACATGAAAATATAAAAGAGATCCAACAATATAAAATAAGCAATAGAGCTTTGATAAAGGAGTGTGGTGAACGCAATTCAGAAATATTCATTCATCAGATAGGTCTGGAGAAGTCTGCAGTGACATTCTGAATTTGGATTAGGATTTTGATCTCTTGCTACTTCACTCAGGATATGTACCAGAGAAGGTTTTCATAGAACTCAAATGAGCACACAGGATAGAGAAAGAGTAAAAAAATGCTGTTTCCAAATTCAAATGTGAACAGATACACAGACTATGAAAGTTTGGATTCATATTGCATATCCTGGATCTGAAAATATGTAACTTAGAGATTCAAAGCAACTCCAGTTACAGCTCATCTGCAGGAACAGGCTGAATTTGTTCCTTCACTCATACTGAGTTAACAATCTTTACAGAAAGGTCCCTCTTAAATCAACGAGTCTGCACTTGAGGTGACAACATCACACCCAGTGTTCCTCCTGAGGGACACAAACACATGCAGATGCAGATGCTACCTTAAGAATGACACCACGATATCTGTGGTTTAGGACATCAGTTGATTTTCAGTGAGAGTCAAGGTAAAACCAGTGCACTGAAGAAACCTCTGAAGAGCAGAGAGTGATGGAGCACAGGAAAGGTCAGTCTGTTTCAGGAGGGAGGGAAGCATTCCTGCCTCTTTCACAGGCTAGCTGAACCCAGTGGCTTTCCAGTCCTTTCAGGGGAATATAAACCCTCAGTATGGCGTTCAGCTTTTCACTTACAAATATAAACCCTCAGTATGGCGTTCAGCTTTTCACTTACAAATATAAACCCTCAGTATGGCGTTCAGCTTTTCACTTACACACATGTTTAGGCAGTTTTCAATGACTGGAATTGCCAGGCACACCAGGAGTCACTTGCCACCCAACCTTTCTAAAGGTCACGAAGTTAATGGATCTAACATTTAGAGACGTGTTTTACCCTTTGTATATTCCTGTTAACTCCCAGAGTAACAACGGGCCAGATTGTTGCAAACTTCCTCCTTTGGTTAATTTATCCTTAGAAAGACTTGGAAAAACTTGCAATACAAAAAGCATTTCATTTGAGAAAGAGAGCAATGGACACAGACATTATATGCAGAGAAGATGGAAAGGTAAATAGGAAGGGAAAGACATGGAATAGAAATGTTTTGGTAATAAATGCCAGCCTACCTGAATTTGAAGGCAATGAAAAGAAAAAGCGGATTAAAAAAAGATGCAAATAACAATATTTTGAATTGCTAAAGATATTGTTTTCTCTTTGGAATAACTGTTTTATCATTCACGTTAAAATGTGTGATTTGCTTCATTAATCACACTCATTTCCCTCCCAGAGGTAGGCATATGATCACAACTTGTTTCACAGGACTAAGATAAAAAGGTTGAGCTTTTATTTTCTTTCATTGGAATGTTCGGTCTGATTACTGTGAAAAACACTTCCACCCCAAAAAGTTTAAATGCTTTTTGTTTGAACGCACAGGCTGCAATAGCCAGCAGCATTTTTTGTCTATTTGTAGTTGCAATTCCAAATCCCCTTTCTGACTTGGGAAAGAGATATCAGTGATTTATTACTCTGCAGGTTACCAGGAATAAAGGCTCTGATTCTAGATTATTCAGCTTGGAGGGAGCAAAACCAGCTGCAGCAGGAGTTAAAAGGGGCAGAAGAGGAGCAAAACCCGAGGCAGGTCCACAGAAATGCTTTTACCTGAAACAACATTTACTAATGGAGGGAATAACGAGAACTCAAAAAACCCCATTCTGGACAAACTGAATGGAGCCCAACATTAAGAAATCACAGGGAAATTACTGAATGATCAAAAGAAACGAATGGCAGGTCATTCTAACAAAGAAACTGAGAAAGGTAAAGTTCAGCAATTCTCCAGCTTAAATGCTTCTCCCTAAGATGCATTAAGTGAAATTCATTTAATATGAAGAAAGCTTCTGAATTTACGGGTAGAATTTGTCTTTGTGCAGCTCCCAAGGAGAAAAGGCAAGCGAGATCGCATTGAATAACAATCAAGAGGAGAAGGGGAACGTTTTCAAAGACAAAAGAAGTCGGTGGAGGACTGCCTGGAAAAGAGGGTGATTCTCTCTGCAAAAAAAGAACTCTGGATGAACAACAGGCAGAGCTTCAAAATATTTTTCAATCAATATGTTAGTCAATCCAGCCAGAACTGCTTTTACAAAGGCAAATGAGTTCCCTGGTATTTATCACTGAAAGTATTGCTTGGGCATGAAATTACAGAGGATTCATTAAAACCGTGCTCTTGGGCAGGTGTTTTTCCTGGAAACTAAAGTGAGACAAGATAAATCTTTAATAAAAAAATAAATTAAAGAAAAAAGAAAAATAAATTATACTAAAGTAAGAAACCGAAGTCAGATTCACAGCTGGTATAACCTGGAAGGGATTCTTTGTCTTCCCATTGAGGACACACTTGTGTGAAGCAGCTGCCCAATGAAAGCAGTGCCCTTCTTTTTCTCACCTATTCATCATTTTTACTTTCCTCCAGTCCTCCTTTCATTCCACTGCAAAAATGAGCAGAAAAGAAAGGCAGAAAAAAGTACTTGTCTCTCTTGGGTTCTCCCATTGTTCCCTGCCCATCATCCACAAAGCCAATACTACTGGATTTTTCTTGGATTTTACTTTTTCCCACAAATGATATCCCAGTAGCAAAATCCCCCAGTTCCACATAAGGAAGTTTGTGAGCAGAGCTGCACCTGGGCCATGGCTCAGCACAGGAATTACCTCAACTTAGCAGCCGTGGGTCACGGCTCGGCTCTGCACTGAGCAGGACCTGCCTGCTGAGGTAAGGGTTCTTCCTTGGTGTGCTCAAAAAATCCTGCCCTGGATCTCCAGCCCTCGTACAACAGCAGACAAGCCTTGGAGTTACACAAATGTCAACTCTCCAGGGAGGAAAATGGCACAGAAAAACGGGACACAGCTTTTCAGCTTGAGATAGCTGAAATTCACATCTCAAAGCCAAGTGACCTCAGCTGATGTTCTTGTTTATTTATTTATTTATTAGCTCGAAATGTCTTTCTTTGAAAGGTCAAGCCTGCATGTACCTGATTTCTTCAGTGTCAGCCACAGCATCCCTAGAGTGGTGTGTCTTCAGTACTGCAAAGAAGAGGTGACACCCTCTTTGCCAGTTGTTTCCAGAAGTTAGATGAGCTCCAAGCTCAAAGGGTGAGGGTTCTTATTAACACTGGCTTTAATGAACCTGCATTTTAGTAAACTCCAGCTAAACCTACCAGTCATTTTACCTTAATAAACTTGTTCTCTTCCCTCTGATAATTTGTGTGTGTGCCTGCTTCTCTAAAAGCTCCAGGTTTAACAATTTTATTTATGTTAACTTAAATTGCTGCTTGAAGGAACAGGATAGGATTGGAATGCTCCCAAATGGGAAGCGATTTCTCAAATATCTCCACCCTGTGTGCCACAAAGGTTTGTGTGCATTTACAGCATGTTCCTCATTAAACACAAAATGCTGGAGCAATATAAAATGTTGCTGACATTTTTCTAATGCACCCTTGCTTTGGAATACAGCTTTTTATTCCATTGAAGTTCAAGTGGCTGGATTGCATGTGAATAATTAAAAAAGGTACCAGCAAAACAAATTTACCTATGTTTTCTGGGGGAAAAAAGAATCCTGCAATTTAGCTGGCCAAGAGTGAAGAGAAACATGGCCATCCAAACTCAAGGGAACTCCAAGGCAGTAACTGGATCACAACAACAACAACATCAGATCATATTTGATTACATATGACCTGGTTTGGGAGAGCTCCCTCTGCATCTACAAACACGTAGGGACCCTGACCAGCAGCCCCTCATTCCCTTTGCTGAGTTTTGACCCCTTCTGCACACATGGCAGCCCCTCAGCCCCAGGGAGAGCTCGCTCCCTCTTCTACAGAGAGTGTTTCTCCGCCCAGTTGCTGTTACATGATACATCAAGATGAAAGGCAGAAATCCAGCCTGAGTCCTTCACCTCCCTCTCAAAAGCTGCCACGTCTTCCCTACCTTTCTCTGGAATTGAATTTAAGTTCTTAGAATAGCTCAGGAATGTCTCCCGTGGAACAGTAGAAAACTCTAACGTCCTTATGCAACATGAACAATACCCAGTAATCCAGGGGCAGAGCAAATAATCCAAGACTTTGAACGTAATTACCTGAAGAGCTTTTCACAATTCACATTGGTGAAAAAAATGTTGTTTGTTATCTAGGAATGGCCACGTTATTCTAGTTCTTACGGTCAGCATGTATGAAAAGCAGGGCAGAGTGCACAGGAACCAGCCATTCAGGGGCATTCCTGGCAGAAACAGCTGCTGGTGTTGATCCAGCCCCATTCCCTGAGCACTGGCATCGGTCACACCCCGTGCAAACCCAGCCCTTCCCAGGTTTCTCTTCACTGAGACACACACCTGAGAGGGGAGAAACGAAGCCGTGAGCGCAGAAGGAGAGTGTGGCAGATAATGGATATTCTCAGAGCAGGCAGTGTCACTAAATGCAGATGATATGCACCCTGTGATCCCATTTACGGCCTGGATCCGCTCCTCTCCACGGCCACACACGGATTATCATTGCTATTGCCGCTTCTTTTACGGCCCACAAACAGGGAGCTAAGCCCTTCAGAGGAGTGCAGATACAGGCCCCTCATCCCAGGAGCTGTGTTAATTCATGGAATAAAACCTGGGGCTTAGGAACTCGCCTTACTCTCCTGCACACTGACCGACTTCAGCTTTCTCTGCTTCTAAACTGGAGAACTGAAGGGGAATATGAAAGAATAATTCAGATTGTTACAGCGTGAAGGCCTAAGGCAATTAATGCTTCAATCGACAAAGTACTGCGTGCATTTCCCTAACAACCAGGGATATGCTAATTTAGAGGAGGGAAAAAAAACCCCCACAAACACAATGACTTCTAAAATTTGAACCTGAGAAGTTCAGACACAAAAATATTAAAACTTTTAAACGGCACATTTATATGCAGGCATGGCGAGATGTTTGTCTCCTTCATTTGCATGCACACGTCTGGTAGAGACAGACTCAGCCTCCCCGCTGAGACCTGGCTCGAGGATACAGCTCACCCTCCCTGAATCTGGTTCCTCCCCACAGAAGCAGAGGTGCACAATAATTTCCTGCTGCACCTTGGAGGCCAAATCACTGCTCTGACAAGAGAGTGGCTCCTTGATTCCAGCAAGAATAGCTGTAGGCTGTTTATGCCTTTCCACAAAGGGTTTAACATCATGATCAGGAGATCTTCCTGGAGATTTGCAGGAAGTATCTGGGATAACTCAGATTCACCTGTCCCTGTTACTGGCTTTAAGTACCTACGTGCCCATCTCCTAGATCAGCAAGTATGTCTGAGTAAACACAGTTTGTTTTTTTGCCAAGAAGTAAATCTAGTTATTGTGCATCTGATTCAGGAAGGACTTCCCACACCTACAACTTGTTGGCAGCCAGACAAGTAGCTCCACATTTCACATTCTCCACATTTCCACAGGAAAGAACGCACTGGGGGAGCACTAAGATGACTGGCGTCTGCAGTTACCTGGGAATCTCAAAGCGCAGATCTGCTGCCAGCAGCTCCCAAGCTGCACACAGCACCAGGCTCCCGTGCACAGCGGCCCCAAGCACAGGCTGTCAGTGCTGGCAGAACAACTGCTAGCCCAGATATTCACATTTCCAGATTTAGTGTGCATCACACACATACCTGCAAGGCTGCAGCACGGGAGCAGCACTCAGAGTCACAAGGCTGAGAGTATTACCTTGACAGAGAGTCTTTTTTCATTTGTTCAGCAGACACAGCCTTTGTACTGCCAAGGGGAAGCTTCTGAGGGACTCTACGGTGCTACCGCACAAATGACCTGTCACCTCAGTGCTCAGTGTCACCCACGGGGCAACTGTCCCAAGAAACACAGAAATCAGCAGAGCATGGCACAGATATTCAGTGCATGTCAGTGAAATGCAGACAACGTGACGGTTCTGAGCAGGGTTTGCTGCTGCAGACAGCTTGTACTATTATATTATTATTCTCTTTAGCTGTGACAGAGCAGACAGAGCGCTGCCTTGACTGGCCTGAATTTCCCAGTGTCCTCTGTAACATCATGTGAGCTCACAAGCTCCCCACACAAACATCTTTGATCCTCCTCCCTTGCAGTCTGCACACGTGGCACAGCCATCCTCAATTACTTTGTGAAACACCACGTTGTCTTTTTCATCCTTCTCCTAGACCTACCTATTCCAAAATTACAGCAAGAAAATGATTAATAATAACGTTTATAATATCAGGGGAAAAACCTGATATATTTGCATGATTTTTTCTTCATATAGACAGACATTAAACAGCTGCTTTTCTGAAGAAACAGCAGGAACACAACAGGATTTAATTCACTCGGAGTGTAGAGCTGCCTGTAATCATCACAAAATAAAGACCCGCCAATGGAGAAATCATTTAAGGCATCTTGAAGAAACATAAGACACTAACAACAATATCCTGCACATATGGCTTTTTTTTGAGTTTTATTCCTGTGCACAGGTTATAGATGACTTTTCAAAATTAAAAGCAATAACAGAGCTTCTCAATAAATCACAATACAGAAGTTGCTGGCGAACACATTATGGCAAAAACTGCCTTGATTCCAGCAAATAGCTTCTCCTAGGAGTTCTTGCACTGAGCCTCTCTCTTCTGGAAATATATATATATAATTTCTACACTATATCCCAGTGGTTTATATTAGATTGTACTTCTTCCACTCCCATATTCCCATAAATCCCGGGGTTTACATAAGTTCTTGGGAAGAAAGAAGAGGCCTGTGTGGATCCCAGCAGCACAATGCCAATTCCAACTGCAGCCTGTGACACAAACACCCCCTGGCTGTTCCTGGGGCAGGGATGCAGCAATTTGCAGGTGTTTTCAGCTCTTACACTGGACTTTCTTTTGCATCAACCTGCAGGAAATTAAAACTTCAGCTCTTTCTTGTCAGATCCCCTCTGAGTCAATACGAATTCAAGGTTCGGATTTCTTAAACTGTGTCATTCCTCCTGAAAAATTGCTTGACAGTGACCCTAAGAAGAAAAAATGTATTTTCCACCCTGCAGTGTCACATTTCTCTTTTTATTAATCACTTCTTGGTCTTAATAATACAAAAAGTAGTGTCAGAATGGCTGACAACTTCCATAGCTTTGGCACGGATGTTACTCAGATGATGAAAGGCCTGTCCACTGGCAACACCTGAAAGGTTCAATATATTGTATTTCCACAAATCCTGCAGACTTGTGAGAAACCCACTGTCCACAGAGCTCCTGCTAAACCTCACAGATTCCTCCTTCTGATTCCTCTCTTTCAGGAATTGCAATTTTCAGAATTTGTCACATGTGTTTCCAAGTTTGGCAGAGAATAACCTGGCCTGAATGCTTCTTTTGCTATTTTAATTAAAGTCAAGCTTCTACCTGCTTACATTTTCTTTAAAGATGCATAAAACTATGGATTAAATACATGCATTATTACTCATCAAATTGTTTATCCCTGTACTGATTTTATATATATACACAGGTTAAATATTCATGTGCTCCTTCTCCCTTTCAGACTATCATAACTCTTAGTTCCCTACTCTCCTCCACTGGTGTTTCAATGTGCACTCAGAAGTTGAAGATCATTTAGGTAAAAGCATCCTTAGGGACTTCTGCCTAAAAAATCCAAATTAAGTGGGGTTTTTTCCTATATTAGTAGTGGAGAGCTGTCCATATGCTTACGTTAAGCCTGACAGATCTTTGATTACCCCTTAGCTTGTAGTTATGCAGCTCTAATGCAGTTTAGATACATTCCATAGTTGTTAATGGCTCAACACACTGAGACCTTGAAGAATAACAACCAAGGTTATTTAGTAATGTAACACAGTAAAATAAAATAGACTTCACCATGTGTGCAAAAGTGGTAAATGCTTTGCTGATTTTAAGGCATATGTTTCTTTAAGGTTCTCAGAACATAAATGATTTAACTGCTACAAACACAAAATCACAAGCCAAAATCACCGCAAACGTCGCAAGCTGCAATAAATAGGTGAAGGCATAAATTGCTGGCAATTAGGAGTTTACTGAAGAGGGTGTTTAGGGGAATTGTGCTGTTCAGAGAGATGGAATGCAAATCTCAGGCGCTTACACGCACAGGGCCCTGCACCTGAGCCTGGGCTGAAGCACAGCGTCAGCAAGTCCTGTCCAATACAGCCCCGAGCTGGACACGGCATGGGAGCAGGAGCTGGGCTTCTGTGGCATCTCTGAGGCGGATTCACAAAACAAAACCATGGAAGGCAGCACTGATTGCACCAGTTCTGCTTCCAGCTGCAGATCTGAGATACTGGCAAACTGGGAATTGCAGCTGATTGATGGGAGTCCTTCACCAGGGAGCATCCCACTGCCTCCATGGGTCCTGCATCTCTGTGGCACTGCAGGAGGACGGTGGTTACCCTGAGGAATGGCCAGCACTGCAAGGAGTGCCAGGCCACAGCTGAATGAGCATTGGTAGGAGCATCATTTCAGTCCTGGACATGAACACGGCCCAGTGAGGATGTTCAGGGATGGGCCTGGATCAGAATGCCCCGTGAGTTAGGAAACCCCCATCTACTGAGTTACTTCTCTACCAATGTATTTTAACAAATCCTAGTGGAGTATTCTAAGCTGTGGCCAAGGGATGGGGGTTTGGGTGAGGCACCTCTGCAAGGATCCCAGTGCCACTCCTGCAGGGCCAGGCTGGAACTGAAGGGTGATGACTTACAAGCCAAAGGGAGTCACAGACTCCCAGAATCATCAGGGTTGGAAGGGACCCCTGGAAATCATCCAGTCCAGCACAGGAGAGAAGGAGCACACTTGAAGGTCTACAGTGCACAACACAGGGATTCTACACAGGCTCAGTGGAGCCAACACACAAGTGGAACACGGGAGCTGTCCCAGGAATGCCAACTCTTTACCCTGCCAGCCCCATCAGCAGTCCTGCTCTCAGGACAGGCACACTTCAAACCCCAAACTGCTGTGCAAGTGGCACATGAACTTCCTCACAGACTCACACAATCTCCTGGGTTGGGAGTGACACACAAGCATCATGGAGTCCAACTCCTGGCCCTGCTCAGACACTCCAGGAGTCACACCCTGTGCCTGGGACCATTGTCCAAATGCTCCTGGAGCTCTGGCAGCCTTGGGGCTGTGACCATTCCCTGTTCAGTGCCCCACATCCTCTCAGGAAAGAACCTTCCTAATCTCCAACCCAAATTCCCCCTGACACAGCTTCAGGCCATCCCCTCAGGTCCTGTCACTGGTCCCCACAGAGCAGAGACTGGTGTCTGCCCCTGCACATCCCCTCATTAGGAAGCTGTAACTGCGATGAGTCTCCTCTCAGTCTCAGTGCCCTCAGCTGTTGCTCACATGGCTTCCCCTCAAAGCCCTTCACCATCCTCATGGCCCCTTTGGATGCTCTCTGATAGCTTAATAACTTTCTTATGTTGCAGTGACCAAAACTGCACACAGTACTCAAGGTGAGGCCAGCCCACGGCAGAGCAGGATGTCACCCTCCCTCACCAGGCCGGCCATGCTGATGTGCCCTAGAAGTTGCCTTTAGCAGGATCTAAGCCATGAAAAGTCTTTTTTTTTNCCATTCACCATCCTCATGGCCCCTTTGGATGCTCTCTGATAGCTTAATAACTTTCTTATGTTGCAGTGACCAAAACTGCACACAGTACTCAAGGTGAGGCCAGCCCACGGCAGAGCAGGATGTCACCCTCCCTCACCAGGCCGGCCATGCTGATGTGCCCTAGAAGTTGCCTTTAGCAGGATCTAAGCCATGAAAAGTCTTTTTTTTTCTGTTCTGAGTACAGGGTTGATAAGCCAGGATTACTTAGCATCCAGTTGTTGGTGTTCATGACTGCTTGAGCCTCTGTGCTGTGCATGCAACGTCCTCTGCCCTCAGAGCAAGGGGCGTTCGCCAGCCACTGACAGGAGGAATAACTTTGTTGGGATTCAGTCTATAGCTAAAATAAGCTGTAACACGAGTCAGGCTCAAGGGAAATCCATTCAATGAGCAGCTTGAACAAATCTGTGTTCAATTAATGTAGCTTTTCAAACACTGTGACAGTGTTTGTGCTCTGAGAAGATGGTTAAGACATTGCTGCCACCAATCATTACGGCTGTTCTCCTTCCTCTCGGGAAGCAGTGTCAGTCCAGGAAGGGAGCACAATTAGCAGTAACAAGAGAGTATGTGGGGGAGTGCAGGATGAAAGGCAAAACTGAAATTGCTGTTGAGGCGTTCCTTCGGAGAAAAGGAACTTATGAAGAGAGGATGAGGACACAGAGGTGAAAGATGGAAAAAGGAAGAAAAGATGGAAACCTTCAGAAAGGAGGGAAGGTAGAGAAGGGAAAAGAAAGAGGAAAAAATATGGAGGAAAATTAAACAGAACCTGGAAGGTGAAGAAGGAAAAACGTTATTCTGCGATCCACCGTATGAACGTTGTCTGGTTTTAAGTAATTTGTATCTCCTGTTGCTTCGCCCTGCCCTCCATGCCACAACTGCCCACAGATTCCACTCAGGCAGCACAGAGGAGAAATAGCACCAGGGCACAGAATGGGTATTACTGAACAGGAATCTTCTGCCAGATAGAATGTCCAGGGCTGAACTCTGCCCCATTTTCCTCGATTCACTACTCACACTCTCTGTCCTGTCCCCAGACACTTAGGGAGTTTGCTCTCTCAAACTGTGCTGCCCCTCCCTCTGCTTTAGCTGCAATTAGCAACCAGGTTCCAGGTTATTAAAGGAGGATTGACAAACACACAGAGGGCCTGACAGATGGACTAATTATATAAACCTTATTTCCTTAGGCATCCAGGCTGAAAAGAGGACAAACCATGAGCAACACGAATCATGCTGGGAGTAAAGAGAAAATGTGTGGGTAGGTGGCTGAAGGGATGTGGGAGCAGGGGAATACGAGAGGAAAGAAATTGCTGAAAGGGAGTTGAAAGGGACAGGAATGAGCAATAGAAAGTGGTGATGTTACTGGAAGGGGCCTCAGGTACGTGTCAGGAAAGGCAGCTGGTTTTGAAAGGAGAGTGTGTTACCTGGAGCTGTAAAGATGCTCTGTAACAACACGAGAGCCCTGGGAGAAAGAGTTTGCTGGGAACGTGATCCAGGAAGTAAGAAAGGGAGCACAAGAAGTTGGAGGATGAGGTAAAGGACAGAGAAGCTGTAAATAACTGTTGAAGTCTTCAAGGGATGAAGAAAAAATGAAGAACAGAATGGATGTCTCCTTTGTGCAAAGTGAGATTCACTGAATTCGATGTTGCTATGGTGATTTAGGCCACCTGAGGACCCAGGTTCAACTGTTTAAGGCAATGCATATAATTATTCTTTTTATTTTCACAAATAGTTACTTTCAGCCTCTTGCTTATATATAATGTGGTTTATAATTCAGAATTCTGCCAGAGTTCAACAGCTGGCTGATGTACTTGCATTACCAAAAGCAGTAGCAGCCTTGACTGGAAAGGTGTAAGTAAGAAGTGTGTTATGAAACAAAGGCCCTTTACAACTTAAATAGTATCTGAAGAAAATGTGGATAATTTAACAGGTGCATATAAAAGAGAAGTAAAATCCAGTCTTTAGAAGATTGGTTTCACTTGAAAATTAAAGGACAGTAACAAAGGATAGTGCTTCAAGGGTGGTAGAGAGCTATGTTACCCTACATAGAGAGCAGGGATCCAAGAATCCAGCATTACTAGAAACTTCTCCTGCAACTTCTGATAAGTAATTTAAACCCCTATGCTTCTGTTTCACAACTTGCATAATTGCTGGAACTAAACTTACCCGAAGGATGCACTTTGAGACTCCAGTAATAATTCCTAAGTGCTCTGAAAAGCGCTACATCATGTAAGCGAAGAATGTCATTATTAAAATTGTGCTTCAGAAATCATCACTAACAAGGGTTTGTTCTACAGCTAGAACTGCACCAAAGACATTATTAACTTGCAAATCACAAAGCTCCCCTCGACACAGGAGAGCAGCAGTGACAGAGCTGTGCTGCAAGGGGAGGGTGGGGACACCCAGCATGAGAGCAGAGGAACCATTGCTGGTGATGCCTTAAGTTTTAAGTTTTCTATTTTTCAGATTCTGTGCTGTTTCAGTGTGCAGTTCTGGGCTTCATATTCAGGGTTGATGAGCTCTCTTCACTGAGCAGGATGACAAAACAATTCCTTTCTAGCTTGGAATCAAGGATAAATTTTAGGCCCAAGAGTGGAAACAAGAGTGAAACAACAGCTGGAACAGGGAGCATTGCTGGGCAGGCAGTGTGGCCATGCTGAGGTGTCACGGGCTTGGAGCCCCTCCTGGAACCTCACAGTCAGTGTTACTCTGTTCTCAGGTGGTGTTTTTAGAAGAGGAATTTGTATGAGTTTAGAATTCTGGGGCACCTTCCTTTGCATGGTTTAGTACAGTCAGTAGCTTCATGTGATTGAAAAAATATGATGTGATGTTCACATGATTGAGAAAACCTGTCAAGATGCATTTCAGAAGGCAGCCTGAGACAGTACAGAGAGGGAGCTTTATTTAGGAATGAGGAGTGTATGTAAAATTTAGCAAAAACATTATGTGAAAAGCAAGCCTTCCTCCATCCCACTTTGCAGAGGAAGTAATTAAGCTAGGGCTATTAGAAAAGGTGCTATTCTCTTAGAAACCAGAGTTTGTTTCCTGTAAACTGTAATACTCTGAAACCCTCGGAGAGCTGCTTGTGGCTTGGAACAGCTCTACACAAGTTGTTACCTCTCTCTAACATGCTTGTCCCACATGCAGGACAAATGTTCCTGTAACCTGGCATCAGTTTTATGTAAACACTGAGGTGACTGATTGTGTAATACCAGGTTACTCCATGCCACCAGTGCCTGCTAATGTGAAAAGCTTGTTAGCTGTCTAGTTGTCTGGCAGTGCTTAACCAGCTTTGTCTACCAACTCAGACAGAAAAATCATCACCTTTCTAGAAAAAAAAGAAATTGAAAAGAGACAGTCTCCTGCAATTGATAAGCAATGATTGTCTTTCCAGATTTTGTTTTAAAAAAACACTATTTTGAAGCATGCAAAGTATGTTATACAAAGGTTAACCTTTGAACTTAGTAGCAATCTTTTTTAAACTCCTTTCATACCCAAGCAGGGCAAAAAGAGTATTTTGGAAAATAATAATGAAAATATTTAAATTCCTTCCTCTGGTCTGCAAGTTTCATCAACAGGGACAGATGCAACTAAGCCTGAGTTGTATTTGTAGGGCAGGATTACGTATGCATGAACTGAAAAGCTCACCAAGACACACGACAGTGCTGAGCCAGCTGAAGGGTGAAAGTTGATTTTGAATCCAGACGTAGCTAAAAATCTAAGTTTTCCCACCCTCTATGAAAGATGTTACAAGCATCCTTCAAGTCAAAACTGAAGTTGTGGGTTCAGCACTCTGCCTGCAGTGCAGGTACGTGCCAAACCTTCACAGCCAGGATGCCCCTGAGGGAGATGCATTGCTCTTCCTAACAACCAGTGCCTAAAAACAGTGTATTCCTGCAGACAGGGTGGTTATATGCTTGATTTACCTGTTCCAGGGCAGCTTTCTGGAGCAAATGACAAATGCTTGCCCTGTGTTCATAAATCTTACCTAAGTTTACTCCAATTGGTCACAATGGAAGTACATAAACTGCTTCATTTAACCGTGATGCATCGAACACAGCCAGGATCCAAACCCAGTTTGGTGTTGTTTTACAAACTGCTGATTTACCTGTGGTATAGAAAAAATTGGGACACTCTACAGGGACTCACTGCTGCTGTTGGGGCACGTTATCCCCTTCAAGAAAAAACCTACTGATGTAGGTGAAACATAAACTACAGAGGAGATACAGAAGGGACTGTAAGCACAATGACTGGAATTAGGTTGAAGTTTTACTTTCATAGAATCATAGAGCATCTTGAGTTGGAAGAAACCTACAAAGATCATGGAGTCCAACTCCTGGCCCTGCTCACCCCAACAATCCCACCCTGTGCCTGGAGCATTGTGCAAGCTTTCCTGGAGCTCTGGCAGGTTTGGGGCCATGACCATTCCCTGGGGAGCCTGTAATTCAAGAACCTGGAATGTTTCCTGTTTCAAACAAGCCAGCACTCATTCCTCATCACTGCTTATTTTTGGCAGTGATGTCTCTTACAAAAAGAGACGCCTTACATAAAGATCAAGCACTTCTGCACCAGAAATTATCTGAATCCTCTGTTTGCACTCTGTGTCACTGCAGAGGCTCTATGCCTCACGTTAAACCTCCTCCCACCTCTCTGTCCCTTCCCTCCTGCTGCCCCTCAGCCTTGCCAGGGCAGCAGCACTGGGTGAGCCTCAGAGCATCGCTGCTCTAATATTTAATAATGCCAGAACACTTCTAAGGAAGGCTCATAAATACTTGGCAGGTTTGGCCAAATGTTCTTCCATTGTGCTCCTTCACAGAACCTTTCAGGATTTGGTAAGACACCTTTAAAGCTAGAAAGTTTAGCTTAAAATAAAAAGTGTTCATTGTGTTCTGGAAAAAACAAGGCATACGAAAGTCACTGCAATCAATCCGAACTTCTTCCTGTTAAAATCTAACCCTGTCTTCCAGCTTTGTTTTGTTATTTCTGTCAGATCTCCAGATTCATCTTGCAATAATGTGCTCTCTCCCCAGAGAGCGAGCCAGTGCCTTTCATCAGCAACAGCCTTCCAGAAGTTCCACTTAGCTCACAAAGCAAACACAATGTTTGGCATAATATTTCAGAAAGGTCATACTGTGCTTCCTAACTTAATGGCCATTTATATTGCTTTACAACATTCAGATTCACACTCTGTATCAAGTGGAGCCATGCCATCTAAAAATAAATGCTTAAAAGCTAAATAAAAAAATGCCCTAGATACCTGGGTTTGGAAATGTTTTCTGCTTATCTGAAGACAAGTTCTGACGCCCTTCTGGAGTCCTTTAACTCCAGGGCAGGTCCACTGAAAATAGCAGGATTGATGCTGAGGCTGTTACTCACAGATAGTGCCACAGGTTCCAAAATACCCGTAATCACCTCCATATGATCACCAGCAGAACATCTACATACAACTCCTGAATTGAGTTTTTATTTTCACAACTCCCCATTGGAAGAAGGAAGGGGTCTCAATGGCACAGGACAGTGATGCACAGAGAAATCCAAAGTATACCTGAGCCATGTGCCACATCCCAGAGCTTCCCTGCACAGACAGGAACTGGTGCCAACCCATACGTCTGGAAACCAGACCTCTTCCATACAGGCTCTAAAGCTGGCACAGGGCACCAACAGTTCAAACACTGCCATTCCCACCTGAGTGTTTATTTTACCTGTAGTATTTGCAGTGACTGCCTGTCCTTTGGGAGGGAATCATTCCAAATGCCACTGACCCAATGTTTGCTTCCTAATTTGCATTGCTCGTACCTATTTCGCTTCGCTGCCTTTCAAGCGCCGCCAAATCTTTGAAAATTGCAGTGTGCCAAAATTGTAGGCAATCCACACTGACAATTTCACAGGTCTGGGAATCCTCCCTTGTTCATTTGTTTCCACTTATTCAAACTACAGGTTTTCACTCACTTGCATATGAAGATAAAGCAATCCAATTATTTTCAAATATGCACATTCACCATTAGGCTTTCCAGGGGATGTTAAAAACCACCTCTATTTTATGAAGAAATACAATATAAAGCTGTGAATTGGCACATCAATATCACAGTAGATCAGAAAATGATACCCAAAATGAAAAAGCATAATTTTTCTCTTTTTATATTACTTTTACATAGCTATGCTATGTAATTTTGTGTTATTTTAAAAATCTTCATTTCCTATCAAAAGAAGATAAAGGTTAGATTAACGCAAAAGTGTTATTGTGAGTCCATATTCTAATTAGCAAAGCCCAAATTTACTTTGCCATGCAGTTACTTTTGTATTTCGTATGCTGTGAAGCCTGAATTTTGGTTTTGCTACTATCACAGTGGATTCTTTATGAAATCCATCTTCATTTTAACACGTTTTACACTAATTCCAAGTCTCCATTTGTCCCTTACCATAATTACAGAATGGTGATTAAGGAATGCATACAAAAGGCCATGAGAACATTTATCCTAAATCCAGAAGCAATAGGAGCCACGTGGAATTTTTCTGCTGGAGGTGCACTCGTGACCATGAGACAGATCTCGGGCAGCTCCACTCAGCATTTTTCCCTCTGCATCACTGAGATGCAGAAATCATTCACAATTCATTCAGACTAGACAGACCAGAATCATTCAGACTTCCCTAACTTCTGACTCTTTGATCTTCCCTAAAAACACAGTGACAGCCAAATAAGCCAGGGGATTTTTCACTGACTTCCAAGGGTTTTCTCAGGTGGCGGGTCCTTCCTCACACTCCATCAAGAGCCACTCCCTTAATGTGCTGTGCACAGCACTGGGGGTGCAGGACAAAACTGGAATTATTTCTCCTCCATCCTCTAAACAGCAGTGGTAAAAGCCACAATCAATTTCTGCCAGGGTTGTCCTTCCAGAGAGAAAAGTGACAGCAGCTGCCCCACCAGTGGCTGTGCAGTGACTGGGTGATGTTCTACTCAAAACACAGACTGTCTGCTCTGAGACAGAACAAACAACTGTTTTCAGATAAAATAACCTTTTTCCTGCTATGAATAAGAGATAAATACTACGACATTCCTAAGTTAGCTGCAGAAATCAGGGAAGTAACAGTTGTGCTAAATTATTTCATCCCATAAATTCTCTTCCTTTGGGCACAAACTACTTTCAGTATTTATGATTTAAATAACTAGATCATATTCTTCCTTGAACAGCGAGAATAAACTAGAAATCAGATGCATGGCCATCCCCTGCCACATTTTTGTGGATCCATAATGAAACATTTGAGAAGCTGTATTTTCTGCCTCTGATCACAGTTATTTTGTTCATTAGTGACACGCTCCCAAGTAAACTCTCAGCAACATTGCCAGTTAAATCTACTTAGTTGTGTTTGGGAGTTAATTAATAGCAAATTAACGTTCTGAATTCCATGCATATTTCTCATCCGTACATTAAATTTATCTCATGGCTGGCACTTCAGAGGAATTTTTTGTGCAATTATTTTCATCTAACAAAGAAAGCTACTAAAACGGCTTCGTTTTGTGGTGGCACTGAAAAGCACCCTTCAGGATATTTTACCAAATATTTTCAAGGAACATTTTTTCCCTCCTCATATTTGTAGTAGCTGTCTGCACTGCACTACCATTAATAGAAACATTGTCAACAACTGGAAAAATAACCCCTGCAAGCTCCTAATTCATGTCACCCTTGCCTGTTCCCCCTCCTGGGTTGGTGTTTCTCCTTTCTACCTCCCAGGCTACCAGATGTGATAAAAGGAAGCCAAATGAAATCATATATGCATCAGATAAAAAGCTGCACCTAAGACAGATGTTTTGTTTGTCCTATTAAAACACTTACATGGTAAAAATGAATTAAAACAATTACTCTTGACATGCAAGAGTAAAAAGAAATTGAAAAACAGCTGCAGAAAAACAGAAAAGGGTCATAATTATGTGTCAGGTTTTCACTCTAATTAATTCGTAGACCCTTTGTTCCCTAAGCTTTCTGCTGGCCAGTATTTTTCCATATTTTTCACAGAGATTTAGCCAGTTCCTTCACCAGTTTGCTTCTATATTAGCTGTGGGCTTTGCATATTTCCAGGGCCAGCTGGCGGTGGGTCACTGAGGGACCTCACGGAGGAGCACGTGGTGAATCACTTTAGGGAGAGGAAATTCTGCAGCAGGGCCAAGTCAAATGTGCTGTTTGCTTGGCCTGAGAAAAGCAAGGACCAGGCAGGAATCAGCTGCTGGAAACAGGGAGAACCCAAATTCGGGCCTGGTGAAGCTGCAGGGTGAAGGGCACTTCCTTGACTGGGTGCAGTGATGGGGCTGCAGACCCGAACTGTAACGATGCAGAGCAGCCCAACTGGGTTCCTCAGCGCTGGGACTTCCTCAGGGACAGAGGCAAAGTTTACTGAGTGACTCCTGTGGCAGCAGCACACAAGGAAGGAGGGCTGCAATGCTCCAGATCAAACCAGGGCAGCTGCTGCAGGGCTCTGGGTGCACTCTACAAGAGTCAACAGCCCAACCAGGTGTCGCTGAACCTGCAGGGCCACGGACTCCAGAGGAGCTGGAAAAGACACGAGACCTCCAGCGACCACAGCATCAGATTCAAGATTGCAAATTGCTTGTTCAGGAGCTTATCATGATTTGAGAAGTCAGCAGGAAGAACAAGGAGCCACTAGAAATGGAACATAATCAATCCTTTTTGGTAACAGCTATTTTAAAGGATGGTTGAGGTCAGCTGTAAAATATAACTGCAATTGTTCAGCTGAGCCTGTAAAGTTACCCTTTGATAATACAGTCATGGCAGCTCACACTGAGCAGTCTGTGCCACAGAGCTTATGGAAACATTACATTTGCTTAAAATTCCACTCTGTTTCCAGAGGATGACACTCAGAAGGATGTCTGGAGGGATTGTCTATATGTACTGCACGGTTCTGAGTCACCAGGCAGCTCTGTGATATAATTATCTACGTTACTCTAATGGTGACCTGCTGAATAGAGGCTAGAACCAGGCAGGAACCATTAAATTCTGAAATAAAACGTGTTTGAAGTGGGTCTGTGGTGACCAGATCCTTCAGGAATGGTCCCCTGTATGTTATCATATCATGTCAGAAGACTTGACAAATAAAGAGATCACAAATCTCTGAAAAAGAGAGATTACAAATCTCTGTAGTTTCTTCCATATCAGTTTAAAATAATGCTTCATCTGATCTTCCAACTATATTTAAATTAATTAAAACCCATTTATCACCACAAGTTCTCTGAAGTACTTGGGGATTCAAAGTCAGTTTTTCTTGCTCTATCAAATGTCCTAGTTTTCTAAGTGGGTAGGATGTGACCTATAAATTACCATGATGAATAACTTTGTGAGTAAGAACGTGGGTCAGTTTTTCATTAAAATTAAAAGGTCCTCATTCTCTGTTGTCAGATTCTCAAGTGCTGCTGCAAAGGGAAACAAAGAGCTGTCAAACAGAGTGATGATATTTTACACCCAGTTTGCCCTGCTGTAAGGAACACGTCATGTTACAGGACACTGCGTAGGCACAACCATTACACTCTGCTTCCAAGGACAGCAAGTAAATTCTGATTTATTCATGGAGAAGAAATTTCTTGCTGGTTGAAACTTGCTTCCATGAACACACAGGGTCAATGTGCCACTTAATTCCTATATAAATCTTCTGAAGATGAACAAATTTAAAGTAGTACAATATTGTATCATTTCTGCCAGTCTGAAGGAAAACCAGCATTACTGGAAAATCCTTCTCCTCATCCAAGGGTTTTGAAACTCAGAGGAATGTGAGCAGGCTGTCAAGTTATGGAGACTGCAGGTGAAAGACAGATTTTAGGGTATTTTTTAAAATGCAGCAATGAAGCCTCCTGGCATTACTGTGCATTTTACACAGACAGAAATTACCACGAGTAAAAGATGCAGCTGAAAATCCTCAAAGAAACAGTTGAAGGTACCCTGAAAACAGTTCAAAAGCAGCTTGAATAGTCTCAGGACACAAGTTCACAACTTCAAATTGTAACTTTTCAGGATGGGTACAGTTGTTCCTAAGGAAAGTGCTGGTGGATAGCATGTAGGAAGAGAGAAAGTGCCTACAAAGCAAAAATCAAGTGCCCCAAGGAACCTGCGCAGAGAACAGAAATACATTTCTCTAAAACGGGGTCATGGCCATTTGTAGGAACCATGAAGGAGTGAAGCTCAACTGGAGACATGGTATTTTTCCATTTGTAGTGGCATCTGTCTGGTTTGCACGTGCCCTGACTCCTGGAGGGAACTCTGTGTCCTGCCCAGGGGTTGCTTTAGTGCTCAGAGACTGAAAGGTGCTGTGAGGGTCCCTGTCACAGACAGGAGACATCTGTGCCTCTCCAGCCAACCTGCCTCTTCTCCAAAGCACTCAGTTCCCACCTGAGAAGGGAGTGGATCTGACAGGGCTGACATTTTCCACCTGAGCCAGTTTTCTGATGAGAAAGGAAGGGGAGGATTGGCAGAGAAATGACAATCTCCTGTCCTAGAAAGAGAGTTGTCACCAACAACATCCCCTAAACTCTGTGAGGCCAGGAGGGAGCTCTGCAGCTCAGCTCTGCAGTCGGCTCTGCCAGCAGATGCTTTTTGAATTTGGTGGTCTATTTACTGATTTCTAACAGTGCCCTTCACAGAGATTTGCAGGATTGTATAAAGCAGAACAAAGAAATGCTCCAAGTGTCTCATCTCAAGTGAGTGGAGAGAAGGAATTTTTAATGTTTGACCTTAAACACATCGAAAGCCTAATATGGTTTCATCTGTTTTCTCAAATGAGCAAAACATCTACACCAAGAAATTGCAGAGAACATAAACAGAACATGAAGCGAATTACCTGACCTGAAAAATAAGGCTTTGGGCAAAGATGTGAACATTAATCAGCACACAAAGATAAGGAATGAGCCAACAAATGAGGGGTTTTCACTAGAAATAATGAAAATTTGCCTTCTAATCCTACTTTTGTGCTAAGGAAGTTTCCTGAATAAAGATGTGAGAAAGACTGATGGCAGAGAAATACATTACATCTGTTACTGAACTCTGAACAGGTCAAAATAGGTAATGAACAACACAGAAACATAACACAGGTGTACTGTAAATAATAACAAAAAAAAAATCACATCCAGGATCATATAGAATGATTACATAAAGCACACTGTAACAAAAATCATAATCAGATATGTGAAGGCAAAAGAAGTTTCTTGTATGTGGAACTCTTACATCTTCGAACAGTAAATTACTTAGAAGCAGCTTATAATGATTTTATATTCTCCCTGAAAACACAGGTGGCTTCAGCCCCACACCAGCCAGAGGAGTGAAACAGGATGTTCAGAACAGCTTGGACACTCCATAGGATTTACAGATTTACATATTTACACAGATGTACTCCCTGTAGCAAAGGTGGGGTCCATTTGCCCAACCCATACCCCTTGTCTCTGCAAACCCACATGAGGTCTGGGGTCGTGAAACATCCCTGTCCCCCAGGGGAAAGGAGCTCTGTTTGTGGGAACTGGAGCTCTGTGTGTGGGAACAGGAGCTCTGTTTGTGGAAAAGGAGCTCTATGTGTGGAAAAGGAGCTCTGTTTGTGTGGGAACAGTAGCTCTGTGTGTGGGAACAGGAGCTCTGTTTGTGGGAACTGGAGCTCTGTTTGTGGGAACAGGAGCTCTGTTTGTGGAAAAGGAGCTCTATGTGTGGAAAAGGAGCTCTGTTTGTGTGGGAACAGTAGCTCTGTGTGTGGGAACAGGAGCTCTGTTTGTGGGAACTGGAGCTCTGT
>VXBU01019607.1:752228-790455 GCA_013400315.1 Bombycilla garrulus | reverse complement strand
GAGCTCTGTGTGTGGGAACTGGAGCTCTGTGTGTGGGAACTGGAGCTCCGTGTGTAGGAACACGAGCTTTGTGTGTGGGAACATGAGCTCTGTGTGTGGGAACTGGAGCTCTGTGTGTGGGAACTGGAGCTCCGTGTGTGGGAACTGGAGCTCTGTGTGTGGGAACTGGAGCTCTGTGTGTGGGAACTGGAGCTCTGTGTGTTTGAACTGGAGCTCTGTGTGTGGGAACTGGAGCTCTGTGTGTGGGAACAAGAGCTCTGTGTGTGGGAACTGGAGCTCCGTGTGTGGGAACTGGAGCTCCGTGTGTGGCAACACGAGCTCTGGAGAGGCCGTAGAGAACGGGAGCTGTGTGCCGACTCTGATTTAGTGAAGATGGCTGAGGTGTTCCTGGAGCTGCTGGTTGAAGGTGTTTCCCCAGGGCAGCCCAGGGGATCCATCCTGATCTGCAGGAAGTCACAGCCTGGCAGTGCCAGGAGCTCAGCACACAAACACAAGTGAACAAGGTGTTGTCTCTTTTATCCTTTAAAGGAAAAAGGGAACAGCCTCCCTCCTCAAGGACAGGCACCAGCCCCCCAAGCACATGAATTTCAGCTCTGTGGATTTCAGTGACCTGAAATACAAGTTCTCAGAGACACAATGTGACTCTTTTGAACCTACATGCTCCATCTTACTACAAAGATATGTTTTTAAAGAGAGGATTTTATAGCGAGCAGCAAAGCATAATAATGATTAATCCCCTGATTGCCAGCAAGTGCCCTGAACAGCTCTTACTCTGCAGACAGTGACATTCTCTTGCTAAAGTGAAAACACAGTGGCATTTCAAGTTAAAAAAAAAACAATGTTCATTGAAATAGAAAAAGCAGTAGCTGGCACTGAGAGTAACAAATGAGAAGGTCAGCTGAACAGACACAAACAGTACAGAACACAGATGCAATATACCCTGTGCAGGAGTCATTCCAGCAATATTGATAAAGCTTACATTAGTTCAACAAAAAGAAAAATGTATTACATTGCATTACATCACATTTTTTGATTAAATGCAAATAACTCCTAATCAGCACCTTCTAGCAGGGTTGCTAATGGAAATGCATTAATTAATGCTGGACACCTATTATTTTATTCTGGTTTGAAAAGTCACTGTTATTTTCAGTTCTGTTATCCAGAAGAACACCTGTAATTTTCAGAAAACCCAATCAAAGCTTCACAATAGAGTTTTAAACTGTGATTCACTAAAGGCTCATATGCTTAAAGTCCTATCAGAATAAAATCCGAAGTAAGCACCTGTCAAATCTTTCTGTGGGGATGAAACAGAAAAAACCTACTTCTCTATTTCCTTTATCTGATGTATTTATCTGAAATCAAGGAGAGCCACTGCTCCCTCTGTGCACTTGCAGAGGGTTTATGGCACTCCTGACAGCTAAGTCAGGCTCAGGCTGGGATTGAAGGCAGCTCTCGAGCTTTTCTCAGCCTCTGTGCCTGGAGGTTTGTAGATCAGGCAACACTGGCCTGGCTCTAAAGGCAAATTCAGGTCAAAATAGATAAGCAACATCTGAAACAAAAAGGCTGTGGAGAAGCAAAAATGACACCTATGCAAAATCTGTGTACACAGAATATGCAGAAGTCTTATTTGATTGAAATGACAAAAAGAAGGTACAAATTAAAGATTTTCTGTAGTCAAAGGTATTAACCTACAGCTACAATTGCTTTCTGATAATAAACAGAAATAAAAGTTAAATTGGTATCAAAACAGTAGCTATTTGAAAGGAACTGGAATGTATCTGGATGAAACAGGTGAAATAAGCTGGTTAAACACCTTTGAAAGTGTATTTGGGATAGAAACAGTTTGTTATGGGGTCAGTGTTATCACACAGTGAGGGGCTCTGCCATCCTGCTCTAGGAACCACAGCGAACAAAGTATTTTCAGTTAAGGATTGGGTTTTGTTTTTAAAAGTACAGACCTTAGAAATAACATTTTCACCCATAAACTTGACATTACCTAAAATAAAAATGGAACAGGAATGAATCAGCCCCTTATCACACATTGATGAGTTAAAAAAAGCCCTGAAAACCTGGGATGCAGGGAAAACTGAACACTGTGTTCAGTGGCTTTAGCACCACAACAAGAGAGACTATTTCCTTTTTTTTTTTACCAAAAGAAAACTTTGACTGAAGATAAACTTTATCTGTATTCCTGTAAGGTACCAAATTAACTACTATAGGGGAAATTATTAGGCTCCAAAATATTGGAATTAGCACCAAAACACACTTAGAAAAAAAACAACCCTAGACAAACTGGCTAACGGGGATGAAATAAGATGTGGTAAAAGAGAAATGATCAAATGGGGAAAAGCTTATTAATGCAAAACCTCCAGTACTGGTCCCAAGACTCATTTATTTAGCATTTTCATCAGTTATCTTGGCACAAAACTGAAGAACCAAACTAATTAAACATTAATGGCACAAAGTTAGAAGGCAGTGACCATCCTAATGAGGATCCCAATCAAATACAAGAAGAGCTGGATGGCATTAAAGACTAGAGAAACAAAAATTACATTAATTATGACAGTAAGAAGTACGAGGTCTTGTTCTGGACATTAATACAAATTTCTGCTATAAACTGGGGGCACGGGAGATGTCCTGCTACATGGCAGTGTGAAAGAACCCAGTGCAGGAAGATTGGTTCCTTAGTGTGGGGGGCATCAGGGAACTGGAGAGATGATCTCCGGAGAGGGATTTCAACACCCTCATTATCCATCCTGACACAGCAAAGCTGGCAGAGGGTACCAAAGCTCAGGGAAATTCTGTTGAACATTCAAAACCAACACAGGAGAAGAAGAGGTGCTTCGGGGTTGGAAGTCAGAATAAAGTTTTCAGCTTTTCAGAGAGTAAAGTTCCAAACCAGTCTTTTAAAAGTTAACAATTTTTAAGGCCAGTTTTATAAAAAACTGCCATACTTGCCTGCAGTTCCAGAGCAGTAAACATGTTCACCCGGGAGAGCCGCCTTTTGCTTCTACATTCTCTGCTCCTAATGGCCAAAAGCAGCTCAGTAACACAGATGGAGCTTCATTTCTCCTGCCAAGCCTTGATGTGAACTTCCAGATCTCAGAGATCTCAGTCAGGGACAAAGGCAATGCAGCCCAGAGCCTGCCCCACTGCGCTCCATTTCATCTACAGCAGCACTGTGGATCAGAACTCTCTCAGGAGACCTCTGTCACCCCTAAAAACTGGTTAAAATAAAGCAAGCATTTTCTATTTTTCTATTTCCTGAGTATTTTGGCAGTTCTTTTCATGTGATTTCCCACAATGTTAGAGTGAAGGTTTTTTGAAGCCTTCATAAAATCCAAGCATGCATTACAAGAAATGACTAAGTTTACGACCTGACATTATGTCATATAATTACGTATTAATGTAATTTTTAAAAAGACCATTTTTCTTCTGATTGCGGCAGAAATGCTGCCACACATATAAATCCAGCAAAACTGTGCCTTGCCCTGGAATATATTAGTGTACAAGAGTGGATTTTTTTGGTCTGACTTTGAGAAGTGAGGCCTTGCTTGGCACTTGCTGTTCTCACAGAGGCTGCTCTGCATTCTGGGCAGTGGAGAGGGTTACCCATGTCACCAGAAAATGTTACACAGCAGCCTCTGAGACATTCCCAGCTCCACAGGTTCACTGATGCTTTAGTGACTGCAACCCAAATGCAGTTCTGTTGTATGGTGTGGAAAGAAACCCACCCAAGTTTGGAGCTTTTCAAAAAAGATTTTAGATGCAGTGTTTCAAATATACATTTTGGTGATGTAGCCATGAATTTTAAGTGGTCTAGTTTTAGCCTCTCTCTACTAGAAACTCTTAAGGAAAGCTTGGCTTTCATCATTCATTCCTGTCAATTGTTGGTGCTCATAATTAAAATGAAAGACATGAAATAGTGTTTAATAACAACAATTAAACATTATCATTTTAGCTTTTCCATTGATTTATCAAGAATTTTTGCCTTATTTGCCACTAAGCAGTGAGTGTTCACTGACCTGTTATGAGGACAGAATTATTAAAATTATCCTGACCTTATATTTTTACTTTTGAATGGATATTCCTTAAAATTACACTAAAATATTCCAAACTTGGCTTTCATATATCGGAAGCCTTAGAAAGCAAGGCAAATCTTCAAAATGCTGAGTAATGCCTTCACTCCATCCATCTTTTACTCTGTCAAAATATTAATTTTTCATTCCAACCCATTTCCATGCCATGCACAGTAATTTCGAGGTGACTGGGAGAAAGGGAACCTGGATGTTGTGATCCCGTGCAGTCTTCAGATTTTAGTGGGGCTGATGAGCCTCAAGGGCTTTCCTGCTGCAACGGGGCTGTTGTTCTGCACAGTATTTCCACAATATTTCTGCAACTATTTCCACATATTGCTCAAAAAAATGAAAGCAGCAGCAAGGAGGAAAGGCAGAAAGCTGTAAAGAGGTTAAGAGCAAAGTATAAATCTCATGGGATATTTGCCAGTAAGTGTTTATTTGAACTGGCACATGCAGAATTGTCTACTCCTTCCTTATATATGCAAAGAAACAAAATCAAAATCTAAAATCTGTTGCCATTGCAGGGGAAAGCAGGGGCTGGCAGTGATACAGGCACTGACTTGGGGCTGTTTGAGCCCCGGCCCCGCCTGATGGGGAGTGGCCCGAGGCACTGCAGGACGGCCGGGTTCAGCCCTCGCTGGAGTTCCTGCCGTGATTCCGGTACCTCACCGAGGAAAATGGGTTGCAAAAGGCTGGGACAAAAGCTCTGTTACAACTACTCATTGATGGGAACGCAGCAAGCAAACCTCTGCTTCGGTCAGCTCCTTTTTCTGAATGTTTCTGGCTGCAGATGAGTCTGGGTTCAGGCAGCATTATTACGAGGCAGCAGTCCTCCAGGCAGAGTTCTGGGAGCTGAAGTGATCTAGCCACTCAAGATGTCTTTCCAATAGCTCCTAGAAAGCCAGTGGGCATGTCAGATCCTCAGAATGCAGGGCTGGAGGGATGCTTGAGAGGTCATCTCTCTTTCTGCCATCTCAAGGCAAGATCAACTTTACTGCAACTCTTCATGACAGATCTTTGTTCTCGGAGCTGTAAGAGGCTCCCACAGCTCTTCTCAGCACTGTTTTTCAGCAATAGGTAAGGAACTCTCTTAGAAATTCACTTAAATGAAGAAGCTTGCACCTCCGAAGACTTAGGAAAAGACACAGGTACTTAATTAACAACACAAATGCTGCAGACAAAGCTGATGAGGGGAAGTAGAGTTTGAGATGTCTGAGGACCATTAATATCCTGACCATTACAGCTGTAATTCCTACCCTTTCTGATGGTAAAAAGCCCCAAGTGAATTTTTCTTCCATGGCCTTCCTGCTTCTTAAACTGTTAAAAAGAGAGATCTTTTTCTGATAAAGTCAGATCAATACCTAGCAGAAGAATCGCTGGAAACATATTTTTCGTGTTGCAGAGGGCTACACTGCAGACTGGAATAATTTCCATTACAATTACGTGCCCTGTTGCTGTAAAGAAGAGCTGCAGAAAGCACCGTGCAGGGAAACATTAGAGTGCCCTGGCTGAGTGGGAGCAATCCCTCAGGAGTTACCCGGGGAGGGCTGGCAGTGCCCGGCTGCCGCAGCGTGCGCAGCACCGCGCGTTCCTTCTGAAAACAGGGCACTCGGGAACGAGGGAAAGGAGAAATACAGCAACCAAAATTCCACCTTTGTCCACCTTATGTCCACCTTTGTCATTTTTCTGTCTTACCATGATGCCTTAAGTTTTAGCTTTTCTATTTTTCAGATTCTGTGCTGTTTCAGTGTGTCGTTCTGGGCTTCATATGAAGGGTTGGTGAGCTTTCTTCACAGAATAGGGAGACAAAACAATTCCTTTTCTAGGCACCAAGGAGAAATTTTAGGCCCAAGAGTGGAAACAACAGTGAAGAAAGAGAGAGAACAAGGAGGATGGAGCTTCATCACCTGAAGTAATTGGACAATTCACTCCAATCTGCTGATGAACCAAAACCTATCAAAGTGTGAGGCCTCATTCCCGGGGATCCATTTTGTGCCCATTTGTGGGTTTGACTTGGGTGTAGCCCCAAGGGGTTCCTGCACTGCCCAAGCTGGATCCTTTCAATAAATCCCTTTTTATTCCTTTTGCTCTGTCTAACCTCTGTTCCAGTCCAGGTCAGCCTTTCTAGGCACAAACAAATGGGAAGATGTGATATCATCCCCTCAGGCCCCTGCCAGCCCGGGAGGAACACCCAGCTGCTGCGGTTGCATAACCTTGGCCAAGTCACCTCTACCTGCTTCTCTGACCACCCTTCCTTTGTATTGTTCACTTAGATTATGCAGGTTAGGTTCCTAAAGGCACTTGGGCACCTAATGCCTCTGCAGACACATTCTGAAGCCCACGAGGTCAGGTACTGTCTCACACCATGCACAGCCAGCTTTCATCTCACCTCACTACTGATCCCAAAATTATCATCACAGCTCAGCTCTGAGCTCTTCTGTTCTACAGAATCACAGGGCCCTGTGGGACTCAACAAATGAATTCACTGCTTTTATATAGTCACAACTGTCAGGATAAGGATTCAAACAGAAGGAAGAGCAGATTGAGGATCCATGTCACAAAACCACCATATGAAATCCTATCCACAACAAAGACAGCTTGACTTTAACTGTAAATTTCTTACAGAAGAAAATGTATGGAAACATCAGTTATTCTGAGACCTGAAACCTCCCCCAGTGTTTGCTCTCCTGAGCTTTAGCAGCCTCATGTGGCCACGTTCAGAGCAAGGGGACCACAGAAATGTTCTGGACAGTTGAAAGGATGCTCCAGCTTGGACCAGGGGCTGGGCAGCTGCAAACACACTCAAAGTCACAAAATGTAATCCTTCCTTACAAAAAGAAAGGCTGAAAGGTGACCATAGTGCACAGGTGAGCTTACACACAGCAGCCAATGGAGCTCCTCGGCCTTATTAGATAAAGGTATCATCACCTCCATCCTCTGGTAGCTGGAGAAACTCGGTTCTCTAAAAGCTGCAGTGCCTCGGTGGTGTGTCCTTAAATGCTGGTGGTGCACCACCTCAATTTTTTAGATGCTTTGCAGAAGAACTACTGGGAAAAACCCTTTCATCTGTAATACACTGATCTGGTCACATGCTGGGTACAGAACAATCTATCTCCTGATACCTCAAGACCACTTTAAAAATGTTAATATTTTTTATTATTTCTGTGTTTCTACAGGGGCTCTTCTGGCCTCAGAAGATGGAATCTGCCCTAGCTAAGCACTGCTGTGGTGTCCTTATCCCATCCCTGAATAGAGGCCAATGAATAACATGCCCCATTTGGCAAGTGCTTTCTCAAGTGTGAACAAGTGCGTTTTTAAAACGCCCCTCCCCACTCCTTCTTACAAAAATAAACCAAACTCACCATATTAACTGATAAACTGTGTACTAAAGTACTGACAAAACCCAGCAATAAATAATAAAAGCACAACTCTGCATTTTAAAAGAAGCCTTGGAACAGAAGGAGAGGTTATCTCTTTAGCTCCCAGGAAGAACAAGGATAAAACAGCAGTAATATTGTGCACTGTGTTTTAAAACCTTGGTGAGATCAGGAGGAAAGGCACTGTAAGATTTCAAATTATTACATGGTATAGCATAAGTTCTATAGGGATTGAAATGCTCATGTCTTTTTAAGCACTTACATCCTTCAGGTAATTTTTCTATTACATGCAGTAAAGAAAAAAAGTACCCAGACGCATGTTTTCATTGCTCACCTGAAGGAATTTCAGGAAAAAATTCAAAGCCTGCATTCTGGGGTTTATTTTTATACATGTTGTACATCTAGGAAAAAGGACCAAATCAAAATGAGCAGTCAATGTAACAATTAAAAGCAGCTTTTTGAAATAAAAGATGTTGGTAATGTGCAGCGAGTTCAGTGGAGGGTCACCACGATGGTCCAGGAGCTCTGGGAGGTGCTGGAGGGTGGATGGGAGACAGAAAAACACCAGGGATAAACTGAAACTGAAATGGTTTACATTGATAACAGGAAACTTTTGCACAATGAGGAGAGCTGAGCAGTGGAAGCTGCCAGAGAGGTGCACTCTCTCCATGCTTGGCAGTTTCCAGGAGCAAGCTGGATAAAGTCCCCGTGGTCTGATGTCACATCTGCCCCTGCTTTAGGGCAAGCCTCCCAACCTGATCTGCTTTATGATCCCACAGTGCTCAAGGCAAGGGAATTCTGAGGAAAATGGGAAAGCAACCAGGTGTATGAGCTGGTAGAGAAGAGTGAAGAGAAATCTTTCCCTGTCATTCTTCAAGGTGACTCTTACACAATTCCATATGTAAAATTCTGGACATTGTCTACTATGAAAGCAGAAAAATTTACAGTGTAATCAGGGGAAAAAGGATGTGGTAAAATTGCTTTTCCAAAGGAAACACCTCATTCACATAGAAGCAGGTGCTGTAGCTGAAAAGGACATAGGAAGAGGTGGATATGAAACTTTAGATCTCTAAGCATCAGGTAAAAGAGCAAACATTCTCTGGTGTTGGTCTTGGAATGCTGGGTTCTCTAAACAGAAAACAAGAAGCTCCAAAACCTCAGGCACTGTATTTCAAGAGCTATTACAGTGAGACTGTAATCTCTTCATAAACAGGATGAAATTAAAAAAGAAAACTTCAAGGATTTTAAAGTGTGTTTATAATCAATCACTGCTCAGTCGCATGTGCACCTTTCCAATGGTGAAGGTACTGTTCCAATATTTTATTTGACACTGTCCTCAAAGAGCTCAATTTTAGGAGGAGTTAATTCATGTTTAATTCCAAGAATTAAGAGGCATAGAGAAACTTCGTCAATACATAGAGTTTGGTTTTTTCAAAAAAAATCTCTGTATTCCCTGATGTAGAGACAATTTATGATTCTGTAAGGGTTTTCTTTGAGAGCAGGAAAAACACTGGATTGAAATAAGATTCATGGGGGAAAAAATCCAAATGTTTGGAGAGATCACTTCAAATGAAAGCATCTCCAGTGTTAAGGCAGACTCCCATCTTGTACAAACCCACACCAATAACACAAACCATCAGAGACCCTGACATCAAACAGGCACAGCAACAGATAGAACTACTCCTGCAGCCTTGAAATGATGCTGTGGCTGGATCCTCTAATTACTGCAGGCTGATTGTTGCAATCCTCATATCAAAACTTCAGTTTCTCCCTCACTTCAAAAGTGTCCAAAATCCACAGGAGCTTATGCTTTGTCCTACATAGAGAAAGGGCCTTCACCGGGAGGAAATCTCGGTTTCAGGCACAGAGATTTCAAAATAAATGGAAGTTTAAGAGATCTGTGTGCCCATCCCTGTGGGCCTGAGGCAGAGACACAGGCTGTTTGGAGAAATAGCTTTCTGGGGGATACATCAAGCTGCAGGAAGGGTACTTCACTGTGGGAAGGTAGAGAGCAAAGGGCTGTGATTAAGTCAGGTTTTAGGAGAACAAACAGAATTTAAAACAGTGGAAAGACAGAAACTGCAGTGTCTCAGCTGGGGGGTTTCTATCCCTGATGTGCCCCATAATCTGTGTCTGCACAATGTCTCTAAGATATCTAACCTAGAAAAGTGCTAGCATAGAGGAAAAATTCTTAACATATAAAACCCCCTGTCCTCTTCACTCACTACAGAGATGTTTAATACTAGTGAGTGTGGAAAAGGGAAGTCATCTGGTAGAACAAAATCTATCTATATTAATAAATACCAGAATAGAAATCTGCCTTCAGGCTTGTTATACAAACTTGAGAACAGAAAGTCTTATTCACAGTTCTCGAGATGATTTTCCACTTTTCTTTCTATTAAGGTATATATTTGGGGTTTATAAAATTATGGTTATGAAAGAATATTGTGGGAATTCAAAATACATTCTAGTTTAAATAGGGGAAAATGGTTAATGCAGCATTTAAGAACAAGGCTTGTATCATATTGCACAGATTAGGATTCACAGATATCTCCAGATAAATTACAGGAAGAACCAGCATTTCTGTCAGAAAGAAGAAGTTACAGAAACTACTTGCCTTTGGAGACTGATTCTGGTGTTTTTTCTTATCTTAAAGTCAGGTTCCTATTAAGTCTTTGGATTTACTGTGAATGTGTCCTAAATCTTGGGAAATGCCAATATTTTCCTCCCTCTCTTTCCCATTTATTGCAGCATACTTCTGCTTTCTGTCAGCCTCCATAATTGGTGGAAAGTAAGAGAAAAGCCCAGCATGGTGCTGAATCAATCTGATAGCGAGTTACGATTGCTGGAAGATCTGAACTCACCAAGGAACGGGCTGGATTTTCCCAAAAGGTAGAAATCTCATTTATTTTGCCTCTGGGGGCTTGGGAGGATCCTGCAGGTCAAGGGAAGGAGTAACACTCAGCTCAGTGCAGGACACCAGGGTCTGTGCCTGCTCCAGGGGCACACAAGGTAAGCAGGTGGTTTTGAGGGATTTCCAGCACTTCTTCCTTTTTATACATCAGACTATTTAATTCCTGCTTTTAGCCAGCTAACTTCCATCTTTCCTGAATGAGGAATTAGAGGTAGGTAACCTGCCCAGGATGAGCTTCTGCTGTGTACTATTAATAGAGCAGAGGAACAACTCTGAGCTGCAAGTTCAGACCCCAAATCCTCTCTGACCTCACAACAGCTTAGGGAATATTTAAAATTTGCAGGGCACAGCCATACATTAACACCAGGGCTAACAAACAAGAAACCACCTGAAAGGTTTCCCTTCGGAGTTACTATTCACTTTCTGGTAAGTGTGAGTTCCTTTCTTGGTGCTCTTTTTCACTTTTTTTTTTCACTTTTTAAATAACGTTTCTCTGGTTTGCTAACTGTTGTCATCCATTCTTACTGCAGAGGAAAACTAAGCAAATCATAGAGTGAAGTAAAAAAGAAAAAAAGAAAACATAACAGCTTGAGATTTCTAGCAAGAAAGGGTGTAATTCCAACTAGTATGATGCATTTAAAATTTAAAAGCAAACCAAACAAATTTATAGCTGTATAGATACACATCATCTAAATAATGAAGTTCAATCACCCTAAGACTCCACTCATTTTAAAAATAACATGAAGCAATGCTTATTAAGCCATCTGAAATGTATCTTTAGATGGGTATTTAAACTTTTGAAGCAATTTATATAAAATTCAGATTTTGGCTTTTTTAGGAAAATACATTAATGAATTTTATGCCCATTTGAGACAGACAGATTCTTCCTGATAGATTCTAAAGTGCTAAACAGAAAATTGTTTAGATGATTTCAAGCATTATTGCTCTCTAGCAGCAGCAAATGAATAAATAAAATGAAGTAAATTCTTCCTATGGAATTCACTTAAAGAGCAATATTCTGAAGTTATCCTGAACTCTACTTAAAAAGTGGGGTGGACTTGTTAATTTCTTTTATAAGCAAAGCAAAAGCTACCTATCAAAATGACGCAAATCAATCAGGAAGCTCTGCCTGTTCTGTTTATTTCATGAGCTGTTGCATTAATATACAGAATAATAGAATCCTTCAGGGTGTAAAAGCCCTCTGGAGATCATCGAGTCCAGCTCTTAATCTCACCCTGTCAAGCCCACCACTAAACCAACTTCCTTAACACCACATGTACACATTTTTTGAACACTCCCAGGACTGATGACCCCATGACTTCCTGGGGCAGCCTGCTCTATTGTTTGACCAGCCTTTCAGTGAAGGATTTCTTGCAGAACTCCAACCTGAATCACAGCAGAGCTGTTCCTCGTGCTGCCTGTGTTTGGATTCCAGTCCATCGGGGAATGCACAGAACCTGCCACAGGAGGCAGGAGCCAGCAGCTCCCCGTGCACCCTATTTACTGAGCCTCCAGTGATCCAACTCGGCCACTCTGCCTGAATAACACCAGGCTTTCCTTTTTCTGAGCATAACTCTGTATTTTCTCCAGTCCCTTCCACTCCCCAGACCTGGACAACCCAAGGAAAGGGTATTATATCTGAAGACCCTTTGTCAGTTCATCTATAACTCTCCCTTTCAGCAGGCATCTGTGAATATAAACAGCCATTTGATGCAAAAGTCTCCCATTTGACCCAGCACACAAACCCATACGAGCTCATTATTTTTAGCATAAAATAAATTTATTCCCTCCACCTGGAATTGGAGAGCCTCCCACTCATGCTTTGAGAATAAAATATGACAGGGAGTGAAGAAAAGAGCTGATGTATTACACTTTGCTCAGTCCAGACTGAAAGCCTACAGGCCCTAATGGCATTTTGGTTTCCGAATGAGTTCTTAGAACAATATTCCCCTCTCCACTTCCCATTACAATATCCAAAATTAATAATTTAGTCTAGTTACACTGTAGGCCACATGAGTGGTAACTTCTGAATAAAACAATAACCATTCATACCCACATTTAAATTGCTGGAAGGCTTTTGAGGCTCAGTGCCAAATAACTCACCCATCTGAAGTGTTTGGAATATCTGGGACTTCTGCAAAGTAGCTGCAGCCCAGTCAGCATTAACTTCAGTTTAGGAGCTTGGGTTTAATTTGTTATGTTGACTTGAGCGAGACTTTATATCCACTGGGAAAGGGGTGCCCAGAGAAAGAACACAACCATGGCTTCAACATATTAGTGGAGCTGCCCTGGGACTTCTCCTACTGCCAGGCCACACAAAGATTCTCTGGGCTCTGACCCTCTGTCAGCCTTTCAGCAAGATCTATGATCACCACGCTCCTGACAGGATCACCATGCCTGGGAATTCTGCATTTGAGAGATTCATCCAAGTCTGTGCCAGGATCCAGCATTTACAGGGGTCACCACTATGTCTTGCAATTAGGATATACAGCAGATGAAAGGAAAAATAAAAGAAAGAAAAGAAAGACAAGATGTTTCTGTAGGGCACATCAGTGTAGAAAATTCAAGACCTTTATCGGTGATCCATATATTGCCAGGTCAATTCCCTGTCAGCTGAGGGTCAAAGGTTGCAAACTGCTGTGTTTTATTACACAGGGGCACAAGGACAATCGTGGAGGCTCAACCTGTGCACCCTGGAGGGTTTCACCCTCAGTGGTGGGAGTTTACCTCTCAGTGGTGAAGGTTTAACTCTCAGTGGTGAAAGTTTAACCCTCAGTGGTGTCCCAGGAGCCAGGGAAGCCTGCTTAGCCTCGATGGCCTCACCCCTGCCAGCAGCTTCCCTCTGCTGTCGCCTCAGTCCTCTGGCTTGATGTTAATTAAATTCTCCACTTTAGCACGCTGCCTTGGAATACAGGCAGAGCTTAGTGACTGTAATTCCAAACTCCAACTGTGACATTAGCACCAAACATGCACACAGCACATCCAGAATTAAAAACCAGCTTCCCTCTCATTTAAATGATGAGATGAGAAGGATTCAGCCACGTCAGACAGCAGTGTACCACAAGCAGGGGCTTATGGCACTGAGAAGGAGTCTGTTACATGCCTGTTATATGCTTCCAGCCTCTCAAAAGCATTACTTCGGTTTTGCCACTTATTTCCATTATTGTCTTCCTACTTATTCCCAAAGCCAATTAAAATGTAAACAGGAGATTTTAAAGGCTTCAGTTTGATAACAGGCAGCAAGACAAGCAAGGCATGGGATGGCACTGAAATATGGCTTTTTAATGCAAGCATATGAATAGAAATAATTGGATTCCTAAAGGCTCACAGTTGAAAGTGCTACCTCTTATTGTCCATTAAACCAATTGACATCCTGCCTTTGTTATTGCAGAAGTGTGATTCTGATTTCATGAAGAGTGCTAAACACACTCAGTTTGCTCTAATGAGAGCTGTGGAGTTTTCTTCTGAAATACATCTGAGCCTCATAGCATGAAAGAGCTCCAATGGATTCCTCAAATCCAATGCTGACCTTGGAGAAGTTAAACTCTGTTTTGTCTTTAGGGAGGCCAGAGTTTCATGCCAAACATGTAATGTGTTATTTAGCTTTTGGTAGTTGCAATAAAAGAGTTAAAGAATTTAATCTCAACTTTTCAAAGGGGCCTATGGGAAGAAGATACTGGAGCTCGTCAGAATTTCAGCGGGAGGCTTCACATTGAACATCCTCAGGAAACTCCTGCCTTACCTTACAGTTGATTTCTGAATTTAGCATCATCTGTTCTTCTAGTTTATATGTTCAATTCAAATTGAACTATGGCTGCTGTCAGATGATACAGACAACACAATCTTTAAGCCCATCCAGCAAGGCAGTTCCCAGCCCACCTTACACCTTAGAACACATCCGTGCTTAGGGAGCAAAAAGCAGAGGAACATAAGCATCCCCCATACACAGAGCTTTTTGTTTGCAGGGCTAGTTTTCTGTAGAATTAGCTCCTGAACTTCATTGAGATGTCAGGTAAGAGCAGACACAGCTCGAGGAGGCAGAAGGGAAACACCTTCCTGGCAAGGTCCCAGGGGAGCAGAGGGAACAGCAGGGCAGAATCACCTCCCACAGCTATGATTAACCACTAAACTTCACTTTCTTGTCACACCGTGCTGCTGATGGCTGCACAGGATTGAGCTTTCCCCCACCTCTGATGGTGTAATTTCCAGTTTATTTACCCCAGCAGCAAGCATGCTGCCAACACAAGGGTTGGTCCTGCTCTCCTGCCCGCTCCCGGGAACGCGCTGCTGCTCCGCTCCTTTCTGCCAGCTCAGACATCCCTGGGACTGTGCTGAGAGCCAAAGTGGGAAACAAATGCAGCTGGAAAGTAACTTCCATTCCTCACAGTGGGGCCCATTTCTCTGAAGTGGTTCCCTGCTCTGGCTCCCAGAGCACATACTCCAGCCCTGGCAGGAACAGGGATGGGGAGAGAAGTGTCCATCCCTTGGAGCAGCGCTGTGAACTTCAGCCAGAGCTGTCCATGGAGCTCCAGCTGAGATCTGAGAGCTGACTCTTCCAAACTGGGAAAGGAAAAACAACCTTCTAACTCTGGTCACAGCACAACAGGCATCCAGCCCAGGGAATACCTTAGGAATGAAGCTCCACTGATGAGAAATTAGAATTATGCACCACTCATGTATGGTTATAGATCCAACTCCAAATTTAAAACCATAAACTAATATTAAAAAGATGCACACATTTTATACTTACTAATTTTCTATTAGCAATTCCAACACAAATATTTCCATATCTATAGCATGAAAAATGATCATCTTTTAGAGTCTTCCTACAAGCAAGATATCAGTTTTCTTTTCAGTTTCTTCAGATAGCACCTTCTAGAGAAAGGTTCAAGTGCTGTGTTTTTACTACCACTAAATGCAGAATAAGTCATTCTTCCAGCTGACATTATGGTAACTATGCCACAAAGAGAAGGAAAAGCAAAAAAGTGTTTATGTTTCTTCTTTAATGGTCAAAAAAGAAAAGAAAATACCACTTCTGTTGTATTTCCTGCAATAACTGTCTGGAGAAGTTGAAGAGCACTTAACATACTCCTCATGGTCTTGAACACTAATAACTTCAACAAAGGGCTGATAGTGAAATCACTTTTCACCTTAAGGTAAAAATACAAAAAGCTGTGCTGGGGATTGAGGATTTACCCAACAGAAAACTAAGTCTCTCAACTGAAAATTTGAACTACTTTTTTTTTATGAAAGTGAAGGGTGAAAATAGTGACAGAGATCAGTTCTAACAGTTCTATCCTCAGTTCTGTATCTCTTAATTCATATACTTAAACCTATTGCACTGAGTACTTTAAACTCAAACATAGAGAAAATAATTAAATGTAAAGGTTAAAAGACAGAAATCAGCACCATGATCAGCCCTCAAATCGTGAGCAAAGAAAAATGCAGAGACCAAGTTCAGCATCCTAATCCCTCTTCTCTGGGCCACTCCTGTCAAGTTCCAAATGCAGCCTGAGCTTCTCACTTCCTTCACTGAAGTGGCACCACATAGAGAAAAAGTATCTTTAAAAATTCCACTAATTCGAGGTCACAAACAGGAAAATGTCTTAATTGCAATTTTACAACAGAATTTTATGTCAGTTCATATTTTTTTAGATGCCTTAAACTGCTAATTTCCACAAATTAACATGCCTGGGTCTCTTTTAATAGTAAACATAACTTTGCATTTCCTGCTTGTAATGCTTGGCTTTAGCATAATGACAGTATGTTCCTTGTTTTCAGCCCCATAAGGATTCACCTCCCTGCTCTCTCCCCAGCCAGGCTCTGTTCAGCAGAGTTTTGTATCAGCAGAGGCACAAAAGGAACCTGCAAAATTTGCTCCGAGATTTGCTGCGTGCAGAACACTTGCACATGTCTATGCAAACTCACATCTGCATGCTCCAAATGCCTGCTGCTGCCTGCAAACATGGTTTATTTTGGCATGCTATGGCTGTACATGTAAATTCCCTTCTTCCAGCATCAATTACCCACTCCCCCACAATCGATACATCCCTTTCCTAAAACAATTCATTTCACACCCTATATATTGCTTTGCTTTCCTGTAAGTCGATAAATACTGCCACATCCCCCTACAGAAATGTCTCTGCCCAGTTCTTTTTACACATTCTGTTGATTCTGTGCTGCTCCCTGTTTTCTCTCCTAAATCTTCGACTCCCACTCTTTTGCCCAGACCCTGATTTTGCTCTCTCCATGAGGAGAAAGAGCAGCAGCTCTACCTGTTCTGCTCCCCTGTTTCTCACTGCCTGACACAGAGGCACCTCTGCTCCCTTTGCTACAGAAACAGCATCCCCAAAAGGTTTCAGTAGGATCCAGGTAAGGGACTGTGACTAGGACTTGACAGGCTGAATTTACTTTTAATTTCCCCCCATGTATAAAGCCTATTTGCCTAATTTAATGTTTTACAGCTATCTTTAACGTGCAAATACTTTCCACAGTGAATATGCAATATATAAAAAACAATCAGAAACTCTCACTCAGAAGTTGGGCTATTTATTTCCTTCCCAAAAACTCAGCTGAGTGAAGTCAGGTTAATTGCCTCTAAGTCACTATGAATAATGTTGCAGAGCCTTGCACTGACAGTCACACCATTCTTCTGCTGGTTGTGTATCCCAGAGCTATTCCAATGGATAACTGTAATTCATTTTGGCTGCTAGATCTGCATGTAAAGATAAAAGCTGGGAGCAAACTTCCTTTAGTCAGCCTCTGGTTTTCCTCAAGTTTCTACCCAGTAGGGTAACTTCGGACATGTTACATGCTCCAAAATAAAGGAAGTTTTTGCTGCCCTTACTGTATTCCCTGCACATTGCCATCACTCATGGTGGCAGCAGCAATCCCTTGGCTCATTAGGTTGAACTGATCTTGCTACCCGATATTCTTTTCACCAATCTGCTGATTACAGCCAGTTTAAATTGTAGCCATAACCAGGATTCTGAGATTTTTCAAAGGACAATGGAATCTGAATTAATTAGCATCCAGCAGAGAAAACCAAAATCCTCCTACAAACAGAACTGAGAAACCTCAGAGCCCACCAGGACACTGTTTATGGAGCGCTGGATGGGCTTGCAGAGCAGGAGAGCGTGGCATCCTCAGCTCCCAGACACCTCTCAGGCTGTGGAGCAGCTAATTCCCACACAGGAATTTATTAATTACACCTTGAAACTCTACCAATGCCAGCACTCCGTCTGTGCTCACGCATAACTCATCTTTACAACCTGCAAAAGCATGAAGATTTGAAGCTTCTGTCAGAAGTAATTCCAGGTTACACTTACTAGGCTATCACACACACCTCACAGAGCCAAAAGCTCTCCCACTCTGGCATCTACATGGATAACCAGAGGAAATTCATATGAAAAAGGGAGAAAAAATGTACCTGTTTTCTTCAAAGTATCTTTTCAGTATGTTCCATAGCTGACAACAGAGCAAGAGAGGAGGTAGAGGTTGGATGTTGGGAAGGAATTGTTCCTTGTGAGGGAGGTGAGGCCCTGGCACAGGGTGCCCAGAGAAGCTGTGGCTGCCCCTGGATCCCTGGAAGCATCCAAGGCCAGGCTGGATGGGTTTGGAGCAGCCTGGGACAGTGGAAGCTGAGTGATCTTTAAGGTCCTTTCCAATCCAAACCATTCTGTGACCCTATGATTAACCAGTTCTCCCAAAGTGAATGCTTTTCAAAAAACACTAATAGACATTGCCTTTGAAAAAGAGTTTAAAACCCAAACCACATTATTTACATGGCTGGCATTTAAAGAAATAACAATTCTCACTTCTATGGACAACAGTAAGATTTGCAGTCCAAGAAACCATAAATGTCCTGTAACAGATAATGATCACCTCACTGACATGACAAATAAGAGGCATTTAGTTTTTAATGGCTTTCGTAATTTCTTTTTTCCTTATGAGAGCACCACTCTGTGTAAATGTAAGACTAAAACGCATTTTAGTCTTCAGTACTTGGAAGCAAGTTCACACATTATTATTCCACATTAGCTTCATTTGTCAATTTGATGACTAAAGACCTACTGGCCAGATGCAAATGCTGCTTGCTAACCTTGATCCATCACGCACAGCAGCCGTGGGACGGTATTCCCCACGAGGGAGGATGGATCAGGAGAGCTGTTCTGTAAGGGAAGGTGCAGAGATCAACCAGATGCATTCACTGCCTGGAGGAAGTTCTGGTTTCCTTCTGAGAGCATTTAGCTACCCTGAAAAACCCCAATCACCCCCAGGTGCAAGATAAGCCCTGTCAGAAGCGCAGGGTTTCCCACTCTGAAGGTGCTGGCACTGGGCTTGGCTCTGTGTGTTCAGGAGCTCTTTGCCCTTCACCAGCCACATTTGAATAGTCTGGAAAAGTCAACATGGATTTTGATGCTTCACTGGATCCAGGCCAGGAAATCTAATATACTTTATTTCTCATTTCCGTCATGTGTGCATAAGATGATATCCTCGAATTCAGGCATACATAAAATAATTAACTTCTTTTTCTTCCAGTAAGCATCAGGTGAAAATAGTGAGATGTATTAAGGGTTTGCTAATTGATGATATATTGCCTTAAATTAATTTTCTACTATTAATGTTACTTAATGGAATTTCGTATTTCTTATTTGAAAAATGAGGGTCAAAGGAAGCAACGATGAGAGACAATTACAATTACCACTTAGGACCATTAATATGTAAATATATGTGTAAGTTAAGACTGCTAATTAAAGTTTCATAATTGCTGGGTATTTTTGAAGTTAGAGCCTAATAGGTTCTGCCATTATTCGTGTCTGCTTTATGCATACAATGTCAATGATTCTTACTCTTAACATAGCATGAATAACAGCATGGCATTTATTTTATTAACTGATATGGTCATTAATGTCTCATTATGCCATTCAAACATTTTATTCCTTTCTAAAAATACAACTGGTTAAAAAATTATATCCCTTATACACCTTCATGCATCAGCTCATCAGTCAACCCCAAGAATATCCAGTGGGTAAATCTCCATAATCATCCAGTGAGGATTTCCTTTTTCCTACCTTCCTTTGCAGCACCTGATGTTACCAACTTTAAAGCACAGATATTTTTAAAAGGTCAAGATGGAGAATGGATTTGATCCAAGGATACCCAGCTATAGCAATCCAAAAGTCAAGAGAACTCTATCAAATGTCAAGAGAAACCAAAAAAGACTTTGAGAAATAATTTCTGCAATACTTCTCGTTTATGCCCTATGTGCACAAGAGAAATATTTTAATCGGTTCTAATTCAATAATGTTTCACAAATTTAATCTAATTTCAAACAAGTAAAGTATAAACAATGAGAATTTCCTAAGTTATGGTTTTATTTTTTCATGAATTTTACGCTGTTACCTAAAACTTTGAAAGCAACACTGTCCTTCAAAAAAATATAATCCTAAATTACTGCCTGTATTACACAGACCATGAAAATAAAATCAGAAATAAAACACTGCAGCCCACTTATAATCCCAGTGCATAATTCACTTTAAAATAATGTGTTCTCAGAAGAATGCCATGCATCCTTCTCACAGAAGTGTGAAAAAACAATGATAGCTGTAGGATGTTTTTATATATGATTTTAAGAAATTTTTAAAAATATGAGGGTATTTTTCCCTTAAGGTATATATCTAGTGCAAATATTCAGTGTCCCATAGTAAAATAAAAGTTTCCAAAAGCGCAAGGAATTTTCAGTTCTAAGCATATTCGCTAAGATATAACTAAACTAAAATCATTAAGATTTTCCTTCTCCTTGCCTTGTGTGATTTACATTAATGCTTGGTTTAAATTAATGTTTGATAGTTTTAGGAAGGCATCAAATAAAATCAAGCACTATCATCACATGAAACAATTTTCTCTGGCAAGCCTAAAGACATTCATGTAAACTGTCTTCAAGCACATCCTAAGCATAAATAACTGTGTTGATAAGTTGTTGCAACAACCTAAAAAAAATCTCCTTTTACTTCCATATTCCCTGTTCTGCTGCAAATAGAAGAAATGTTTTGGGCCCATGAAGAAGCAACTCCCTCTCCAATATGCCCTTTACTCTGTAATAAGTATGATGTGGCCTTTCTGCAGACAATTCACTCATGTCACTACAGTAGATATAAAAAATAAATCAAGCCCAATATCTGAGCCATCTGTAATAAAGTTTTAACTACTGATCCCAGAGATATTTTCCCCATAAATTGACTCACTGTACAATTGGGATTGCTCCAAGCCTTTAAGGCTTTATCTGCTAACTGTTTGGAAATGGAGACGATAACTCCCCACAGCTGATAGAGCCGAGCAGTTAAAAAGTGTTTTAGACGGTATCTTCAAAGGTCTTGACAGAGAATCCCATAATACTCTAAATTTCTTTAGCTGTGATCTATTCTTAAATATAAACCTCTCCTTTAATCCATGCTTTGGACTGCTGAAATCACTGGGTGGATTGGGAAAGGTGTTTTATTACACCTAAACTGCTGAAGAATACTATGCCCAAAAGGCTACAGGGATGTGGAGAAATCTGTGTAAAATCCCAGAATCATTTCGGTTGGAAAAGCCCCCCAAGGCCATGGAGTCCAACCTGTAACTGATCCCCACCTTGTCACCCAGCCCAGAGCACTGAGTGCCACATCCAGGAGATCCTTGAGCACCACCAGGAATGGGAACTCCAGCACCTCCTTGGCAGCCCTGACAACCCAATCTGGGAAGGAATTCTTACCTAAAACACAGCTAGCCACTGTTTACAAAAAGAGAATAAAAATTAGGTTAAAAGTTCATCCGTACAAGTGACACAAAAGTTCTGATTTTACCTTGTCAATGAAGGCTGGACGCTCATGGAAAGTCTCCACTAGGAAATGCTGTGGTGGGAAGCCCGAAGAGTAAGGAAAGTTGTGGTGCTCAGAATGGAATCACCTACCTGGGAAGAGAGCAGCACTCTTCCAAGCACCTGAACCACTAAAGGTGGTTGGGAAGTCACTGCTGGAAGTGAGATGAATTCACAGATTTTGGTTCCACAAGAGCTGACAAGGAGAAAACCCACCCTCATTCTAAATCTGTAATTCCAAACTTGCAATCAAGTCCAGATTTCTCTGAAAGGGGATAATTTAATTTGCTCCTTTTTTGACTTGACCTCATTTTATTTTTTATTTGCCATGTCACTACAGTTTATGTAAAGAATTTACACTTTGATAATTAAATCAGAAGTTAGAACTCTTTAGAGATTTTTTTTTTGTTCTAAGAATTCTAAAGCAACTTTACCAAAGTTCAATAGAGTAGGAAGAAGATTAGGCCACCAAATGAAAGAAATGCAAATGATCTTCAAAGACTGGCCTCCCTCCATCTTATCTTTGAGAGTGGATAAATCCACTTTGATACCAGGATTTAATAAAAAGATCAAAAAAGTCCACATGCTTATATCTGACGTTATTCAGGAAATATTGTTGTTGGAGTAGTTCTGAGGATGGAACCTCAGCCAGGGAATGTACAGCATTAGCTCTACATTTGCAGAACTCCTGCGACTGGGGGACACAGGGAAACACAAAGTTTGGAGCTCCTGAATTCCTCTTGCTCTTTTAAAAATAAGTTTACACACTGCAAACAGCCTTTCCACATGATCAGTTAGATATACAACAACCTATACCTTAGGTTTGACAAGAGATGGTCTGAGGGTCTCCAGATGAAAATAAAGAAATGGGAGGGGAAAGATGACCAGGAGACAAGCCCTTGAGCCACTGTGAGTATGTGCACATGGCTTGCAACTGTTTGTACTCATTATGAAGTCAGAAGACAACAAACTCTTTTCATTTTAATGCTAAGTCCAGCATTTGTCTTGCAAATGTTCTGTGAGACCACACTAAAAACATTATTTCTATAGTTTCTTATAAAGGAAACAGAGAGAACAAACAGGAAGAGCATTCTTGAATGATAAAATGGCTGAGGGATCTGGTGGGAATTCTTCACAAAGATGTATTCCTCTTTGGGGAACAGGTGTAGATGTAAACAGATGGGCTCATATAAGTAGAATTGGCAGCTCCACATATAGCTGATTTCTTTTCTTTACGATTTTTCAGACCTGCCAGGGTATTCAGGACCACTCTGTTTAATTATTCTTAACATTTTGCCCATTTCTTATGCTCACAATATAATGGCCAAATATAAAAATAATTCAAGCAAACTGCAATTTAAATCTCAATAGAAACAATACAATTTTATTCCAACAAAACCCTTAAAGAGGGAACTGCCTATTTAATGAATGTTAGTCCATCTGTTCACAACAGCTCCTTTGGAAGTATTTGTTTTGCTTAGAAATACCCAAACTGATTATGTGTGTGGCCGTAGATGGGCTGAGCTGTGTTCATTGCTTTTAAATCACTGAGCATGTGAAGGTGCTTTTACTTTCCTTGGGTCAGGACTACAGAAGACATGAAATTCCTGAATCCCAGACTAGAGCATCTCCTCTGTGAAATCCTGCTGAGAAATTTGGGACTATTCAGAAGAGAATTTGGGTGGAGACCTCAGAGCCCCTTTCAGTATCCAAAGAGGCTACAGGAAAAATGGAGAAGGACTCTGTCAGGAAATAAAGTCACAGGACAAGGAGGAAAGGGTTCAAACTGACAGGTTTGGATTCGATATTAGCAAGGAATTCTTCCCTGTGAGGGCAGGGAGGTCCTGGCACAGGGTGCCCGGAGAAGCTGTGGCTGCCCCTGGATCCCTGGAAGTGTCCCAGGCCAGGTTGGACAGGGCTTGGAGCACCTGGGACAGTGGGAGGTGTCCCTGTCCATGGCAGGGGGTGGAATGAGATGGGCTTTAAGGTCCCAACCCAAACCAGTCTGTGATTCAGTGATTCTGTGTTCCTCTTGTGGGGAGGCTGTACCCACCAGCACGTCTCCATGGAGATGGCCATGCTGTACTGGGGTTCTGCTCTCCTCCACCAATGTAAAGAGGAGAACAAATCAGATCACACAAGAGAGGAGTCCAGTGCAGGACACTGAATTCATGCACACGTGGAACAACAGTGCCAACATCACAGCCCACAGCACTCGGGACAGAATCACACAAGTAATTTGACCAGGAGCATTGGGATCTGCCTTTTCCCAGGGACAGGATCCTAATGGCCACTCTGCCAAATCTCTACACAAAGACCAACCCCCCACACCTAGGGGCTGATTTCTGGAAATAAAATTTCTGGAAATAAAACCAGAATATAACCTCCTTATCCAGCATTTAGTACATCACTCCAAAGAGCCCAAAACGACTGTGAAGATGGATGTTAAGAGAAAAACTGTGCAGAGCCCCAGGACCATAATCCACACGTACTTGTCCACAACACAAGGTGGATGTCAGCTCTGTGTTAGGGGTGTGATTGTGTTCTCAGCTATGGAGCAACCCAGGCTGTGTCATTTTGGATCTGCTGAATTATTCATTCACCTCAGTCCTACTCAAACTGATAATCACAGAGAACATCAGGACAAATCACAGAAGTGAACATCAAATGTAAGAACAGAAGAGCTTTTATAGCAGCAAAAGGAAAGGAACAACAGAAAACAAATGAGCAAGGAATGAAAAGGAATTATTATAAAATATGTACCAGGGCCCTGGTTAGAGTTTGAAGCGGGCAGCCCCAGGAGCCCTTGGGCCAGCAGGAGGGACATGCCAAGATTTAAGGCTCTCAAGGCTCTCAGGGAACTGTGTTTGGAAAACTCCACAGAGCTGGGATGAGTGAGCTAACCAACCACCACAGACAGAGCAGCCTGCTGCAGGTTCAGGCTGTATCCTCCCAGCTGGGTGCCCTGCAGTGTGACAGGAGATGCCCCACACAAACAGCACGGTGCCTGCTGGCAGGGGCTGGCTTGGCTGGGTTCCAGAACAGCTGCCCAGAGCACGCTGCAGTTTCACAGAAGGCAGGAAGGGAGGTCACAGGCTCAGGCTTCTCCTCCCTTCAAAGGACCAGCACTGAGACTCAAGACATCCTCCACCTTGGCCCATGAGAGCCAAGGGTGCCCAGAGAACCTGCTGCACAAGGAACACAATGCCATGAGGACACTCCCAGCACTTCCCAGCAAACACTGCTGGCCTTCTCTCCAAACACTGTGTGTACCAGATTAGGCTGTGGGCAGTATTTCAGGAGAACACCTTTTTTTTCATTAGCTGAAGGGTTCTGAATGAGGCGATGCTTAATAATTTCTGTGGGCTTGGTTGTTCTTATTGATTTCCTTTCCCGTTTCCCTTCCCTCTGATTTGCTCTGATGCCAGGGAAGAAATGTTCATTATACTCAATAACCTTGTGTTTACTATGCCTGCAATATCCCATCAAGAATCAGAGTTGTCTACTAATTGACTCAAATAAACGTGTTAATTAATGAATAAAAATTAGCAGAACATTGCATCAATCAAAATCCCTGCATCATAAGGCTTAGCAATCCCAGATTCAACCACTCCACATGAGATACAGGAGCTGGAACAGGAAGGCTGTGAGTTTCTCAAGCCAGGCTGTTCACTCATTCCTGGCATTTGGAGCTGCCCAGGGGAGAAGGTGGAGGAGCTGAGCGAGGCCAGCACTGGCACAGACCTGCCCTGCTTGGGGTCTGACTCAGAGGCTTCATCTGCTTAAATGAAGCCCATTATTTTGCTGGTCCATCAGCCAATGACTCCTAACTGTGCCAGTGCCGAAACTTAGCTTGCAAGCACAGCTAAAATCCTAATCATTAATTTCAGTCACTTATAAATGCCTGTTGTGCTATCAGGTACATTCCAAATGCCACTCAGGATGACTGGCTAGGGCATGGAACTGAAGGAAAAAGAATACACAATAGAAAATAAAACTCCTCAGTACTGGGCACAAAATGGAGAGGGCTAGTTCCACTGATGTAAGAAAGACCTGTTTGGCCAAATCCACATAATTGTGTACCAGGAGACAGCTGGGACTGCAGTCTGGAACACAGAAAGGGATGATCCTGAATAAAAGGCTGTTATCAACTACTACTAGTACAGTTCTGGCAAGGAAGCCAGGGAAGACAATGGATTTAACAGACCATGCTTTAAATTCCTCCTTTTTTCCTGCACTGGAGAATAAAATAATCATATTCAGTGAACCTTGCACTCCTAGGACAGTATTAACAATTTAACTCCTGATTTTAACATCCAGTTTCAGATGCACATCAGCTGAGCAACCACAACACTTTCTGTTATATAGATAGATGTCTTTGTTTGAAGGAATTGCTGACTCATTCCTTTAGTGGAATAGTCATCCATTCTTTTGAAGATGAGGTCATGCAAAGCAAGCCAGGTGACCCATATAGCAATAGCTTCAATCCCTCTCCTCTGTGATGGATTCCAGAGGCACCTGAGCATCCCCAAGCAGCTGCAATTCCACCAGGCAGAGCAGTGCAGAGAGCTGACTGCTTTTGTGACACAGCCTGGACTGGCTGGCTTGGCTTCTTAACAGGAAACACAAATCCAAAATCTTAGAATGAGGTGATTAAATATTTGCCAGAAGCAGAAAGTATTCAAACAGGAGTTTAATAAAATATTAAATATGAAATTAACTGAAATTGCTCCTGAAGCAACTGCTTAACCTGGTCCAAGGAGTGGATGAATGGAAGGTGGCAAACGTAACAGCAGCTTCTGAAAAGAGCCTGAGAAAGTGCCAGCTGGTACCTGGGATTTATTTACAGGTTCAATAAACTCAGCTGAATAATTGGGAACAGATTGAGCTGATGCATGGGGAAATGCAATACCACAGTCAGGAGTTATCACAGCTTTTACAGCACAAAGAACAGATCAGAAATTGGCTCTTTGATGGTGCTGAGAAGCACAGGAGTAAGGGTGACCTGGCTGACATAAGATACTCGAATTCCCAACAGCTCTGATGACCAAAATTGGGAGGGGGAAAAATAGAATCTTTCCAATAGGACATAGTGAGAAAAATAGAGATTACCAGAAGAATGTGACATTCATTCTGGGACCTGTGCTAGTCAGCACAACAAAAATTTATTTTTCTTAAAGGATGTGAAGGTGAACGCTGAGTATATAAAATTATTCATGTTTTTCAAGACAACAGCACATTTCACAGAATGATTGAAGAATCTCAAGATGCTGGATTAAATAATAAAAAGGCAGATGAAACTGAATTCTGAGAAACATTAAATAATTCAAGTAAACAAAAGTATTCTTAATTATACAAATCCAGTGACAGGCAGTAAACTACCCTTTGTCATTCAGGACAGAGATCTCCCAGTCACCACAGATATTTCTTTCAAAACATCACCTTGTTATAATGTCAAGATTTAAGACTGGGGGAAAACCCAAAAGCTAGAGAAGAAAATAAAAAAAACTCATTAGGCCTCTATTTGAAACCCTGATTGAAGCACATCTTGAAAACATCATACCAGACTCATGCCTCTTCTCCATTTTTAAAAGAAAAACCCAAAACAAGATTTAGAGAAGGGCATCAAATGAAGAAGGAGGAGGAATGGCTTAGGTATTCAGGAGATTAAACAAACACAGACTCTTCAGCTCTGCAAAGAGAGCAGGGAAGATGTGCCAGCAGGAACAGGCTGGACAAGGAACAATTAGTCAATAATTCCCACAGCAGGAGAATCAGAATGTGTCATTAAGAGATTTAAAGCAGGGAGATTTAAGGCAGGGAGCTACTTCCTCATGGCTATGGGATCTGTTGGAAACACAAAGAAGTGCCAAACCACAAGTTGGACAGAGGAGAGATCATGAACATGGAAGTGCATGAGGACTTAGTTCTGGGATCCCCAGGAGAGGAGCAGGGAATGCACAGCATTTCCACCCTCTGCTCGCCCTCAGCATCATCCCTTGGCAGTGCCAGAGCTGGGACCCTGCCCCAACAGACCAGAAATGCTCTGCTTTTCTTTCTCTTCTGCTTGCAGGCACGTCACTGAGGTATTGCACACGTATTGCCTTGCAAAGTAAAATGTCAAAGGAGGAAATGATGTTTGACATAAACACAACGTTAAAGAATTCACTGTCATCACGACCTCTTTGGCTCTCCTGAAGGGGAGAAAAAAGGATTAAGATATTTCCTTTTTTCACTCAATTTAGTTTAGGAAGACTGAAAGTAAGTAGATTTTACCCTACTCCCCAGGAGCATGTGATACTCAGAGAGATAACAGCTCTATATAAAAGGTATTTTCATGAGTTGAAAAACAGGCAAAGAAATAAAGGAAGTTCATTCCAGAGGAAAAAACCCCCAAACAAACAAACAGCTCAAATATGCAAGTCAGGCATTGGAGGCTGTTTATAGAACTTCTTTCCTTGCTTATTTTCCCCTTCATCATTATGTATAATATTTTGTCACAGAAAAAGAAAGGGAAATAAAATACTTTATTTAGTTGCCCAGAAGTTTCAATACAGAAACTCTTTCTGCCCAGGAAATGACCATGGGTTTGCTGGTGGGAGCCTTTACAAAAGGACAGGCAATATTTATGAGCAGTTTGAAGGTTTCCTAGTGAATATCCATCTGGACAAAGTGGATATGCAAGCTCTGCACTCTCTCTCCCTCTCTCTCTCATTCCTAGGTCAGTTACCTAATCCTAAAATTACATCCAATTTTCTCTGAGGAATAGCTCTGCATAAGTGTAAGTTAAATGCCTCAAAGACATTGAAATCAGGATTTTCTTAGTAGTGGAGCAGCCTTAAAAACAAATTAAAATCATGCTTTCATGACAAAGGGGATTTTGTCTCAGGCTTCCAATTCCTTTCAAGGAAATGGGTTTACTTTGTACCCGTGCAGGCTTGACAAAAGGAGGCTGCACATCCTGTGGTGGGAGCAATTGGTGACATTTTTCCTTTTTCAGCAAAGATGCTGCCAGGCAACTGCAGAGATGCCCTGAACTTTGTGTCACTCACCTTCCTCCACCTGTCCCTTGAAATGCAAGCAGGACTCCCGACTGGCCCATAAAAAATAACAAGCACTGCTAGGACATCTGTATGGAGATTATATTGTTAATCAATATATTTTGCATAGCCCCATGGATCACTTGTTATTGATGATTATGCACTTTAGCTGCTGTGACAATTTGTCAATAAAATAAAAATAAAAAAAGGCTAAGGACAGCATACTTTTAATTGAAAGATGATCTCTTTCTTGAAAAGAGGTGCCACTTTCCAAGCTCTAAAAAGACCTAGCTCATGAATTTATTCCATGTACCAAGTGGAGGAGCTGTTCAAGGAATCAAAACTTTCTCAGTAATCACAATACAGGTATCTGAAGGTGAGTAATATTCTTTTAGACTTCGGTTACTTTTAAAAATGCATATTGGAAAAAGAGGAAATTTGCTAAAAAGGTAAGTTTTGAGTTACTGAAAGTGTCTCATTCAAACTCAGCATAGACTGGCATAGTTTTTACCCCCACAAAGGAGAAAGAAAAATGCTGGTTATGCACAGTTTAAATTTTTTTTTTTTTTTTATGGAATTGACATTTCATCTCCAAGTTTTAATCCAAAAAATGAAATAATTTGCTTTTCAGGAGGGAAAAGAACAGCAGGTGAACAGACCAAATTGCCTAAATTATCCTTAAGTTTGAAACAGCATACTTGAGTCACTTAGGCAGTCACAAGAATTACTTTTTCTCCAAAGAATCCCAGCCCTTATGGACCCTTTCTCCTTTCTCAGGGTTTGCTTCCTTTAAACAAAACTGCCCAGTTCTTTGTTTTCCTAAGTGTGTTTTCTCCACTCCCAAGACAAGTCTGGGTCAGCACACAAAGCTCCCAGCTAACTAATGACTCTTGATTACTGATGAACTTATGTTTAATTTCTGCAGTGATGCAAATGGCTGTCTCCTGGCAGATTCCCTGACCTGTCCAGTCCTTGGGCAGAGAACACCACGGCCATTCCACCTTCCATATTTAACACATAGAAATACACACAAATACTAAACCTATATTTCAAAAGTCCCTTTCTTTTCTTACAGGATATGAATGATGAATGCAGTATTGATCCATTCTTTACATACACATGCTGTACTCCAAACACAGGACCTGGAGAGCTGTCGATATTTAAGAGGAGCTTTCATGGAAGAAGGGCTGTGATGACTTTCAGAGGTCCTTCATCCCTGACTGTCTGCAGGAGTAAGTTAATCAGGAGATGAAGCTCTTGTATCTAAGCCAGGCTTGGGATGGAGCTGGGCAGTGAGTGGAAGTAAGGAGTCCTCTTTTATCACTGTAAATACATTCAAAGGGGGAATGTGCTAATTGCAGCACTCTGGAATTAATATAAACAATAAATATAAAATAGATCCGTGAACCTGGTGAAGTTACACAAGCAGTAAATGCTAGAGATGAGCTGTTGAATACATTATTATTTTAATACTAGTTAAAATGAGATTAGAAAAAAAGCCAACTTCTTGCGAGCCATTTTAATTCAGTTTGTGGATAGCTGCTGGAGAATCAAAATTTTGATCAGTTATGCCCCACTTGGGATGCATAAAGCTCCAGTTTTCAGCTTCTGTTAGTTTAATACAAGGACGGCAAAAATCATGTGGACATTCCCTTCATTTACTCTTGGAACAAACAATTTGCTCATCACCACGGTTTGGCTGTCTGCCTGAACTGCTGAAACTGTTGCTTCTCCTTGAAGAATAACATTTAACCAGTCAGATAATAACCCAGACAACCCGAGGTCCTCAAAAAAAATCCCTATCAGGTCAATATATTGCTCTAATGAGGAACAACGCTGGCTTCCAGAACATTGTTTTTACGTGGGAAATGTGCAGGCAAGGGAGATGGGGATGTTCAGGACTACAGCCTGTACTTGAAAAAGGCTGGCTCTATTAAAGAGCTGTCCATCTCCTGGCACTCCAGGGAAGGAAGCATGCCCCTCTAACAAAGATGAAGGGAATATCAATGGGGCTAATCTCTTCAAAGTGCTCAGCGCTCAAAGCAGTCGCCTGCAGTAGCACAGTCCCCACCCTCATTAGCTCAGCAAACACAGCCAGACACAAAACATTATCTGCAACCAGGGCAAAAACTGTAAAATACAGGGGTTCCAAGCCGCCTCCCTTTCCCTTCCAAAGCACAAATATTTCATACATTTTAAATTATGCCTCTACTGAAAATAAAGTAGTATATTTTAAGAATCCCTTTCCTTTCCCTTCCAGCATATTTAAATATTGTGGCGTTAGCTCGTACTGAAAAATGGTCGTGACACAACAGAAATACTGCACAGCACAACTCTTCCCCCTGATCAACAAAGGGGGAAAATTCATTGCCAGCTTTTTCCCTTTGGCAAACTGCAACAGTCAGAAATAAGGAGAGTGATAGTTTCACAACCTACCAAACAAGGAGACAAAACGGTCTGTCAATTAGCTCCTATTTGTGTAAGTCCAATCTACCCATTGCCTCCAAATTAAAGAATTTTTATGGTCAGGAAAACAAATGTTGTGAATGAGCAAAAATGGCATACGACAGCAGAGAGGGAAGGAGTGAGAATTATGAGACAAGGCATTACTGTTGAATAATTCAATCTTCCAGCACATCCTTTTATTGGCATGCTGACCACAGGAGGAATTAAGGATGGTCAACAGACGTCGCACGCACTCCTCAGGCAAAGAGCCTGACAGGGACGTCTTGTTGATCTGACTTGCGAGGTGAAGCAGCATGATAGGGCTGGAAAATAGGGCATGGTTTGTGTAAAGCAACTCACACCCTGCCAGAACCCCTCCAGGGAGCCCACTAATGGATGCACCACATGGGCTGGGTGGGCTCCCTAGGGACAAAACATCAATATTGGGGCAGTGTCAAACAGCACGCGGCTGGGGCAACGGCAGCTGCTCTGCCAAAACAGGGATTTCAGCTTCAGACACAAAGGACAAAACCTTTTTCTCACTGTGGCTGAGGTGAACCAGCACACCAGTATTCCTTCTATCCAAGGTATCACTTTTGAAAATCTTTGGCTTGTATAAAAACAGCTCGGTCAACAAATGGACCTGAAAGTTTATGTCCCACCCTTCAGTTTAAAGTAGGGATCCACATTCAAACATGGACCAAACATGTGGCACAGGCTTTAAAGAGGAGTTTTATAAAGGGAAACTCAAGTTTAGACTGAAGAGAAATAGAAAAAGAGAGGGATGGACAAGACAAAGAAGAAATGGAGAGACATTGCTGCTGAAAATTTGCCAGTGTAAAGCAAAAGGTAGGGAAGAGAAAGGAAAGGAAAAAGGAAAAAGGAAAAAGAAAAGGAAAAGGAAAAGGAAAAGGAAAAGGAAAAGGAAAAGGAAAAGGAAAAGGAAAAGGAAAAGGGAGTTTTCCCTGACTATTAACTTGGCCAGATTCTCCAGGGGACAGAGGAGGCACACACACATCAGACACACAGCCCTGACACAGCACTTAGACATGAGCTGAAGCCAAGAAGAAAGTGAAGACAAACTATAAGTGCTGATTCCCAAATGACAAATGGTGAACCAAGATATGCAGGTGGCTGCATTTGTGCTCATTAAGCAAAATCTGTGAGAATGGGGATCATTTATATCTAAAAAAACCAGACTACGTGAATCCTTAGTTTGTATGTAAAAGGGTGTGTAGGGATGCAGGGAAAACACACAGATCTTGGAATGCTGACTATAGCAAAGGAAATGGTTCTGAAGGGACAGATATGAAGCAATTCCTGAAGGGAACAAGGAGAGGAACAAGTGATCTACAATTACAAATGGACATGAGAAAAGCCTGAATGGGAAGCAAAGCAGGCAGCAAACTGAGTCTCAATTCTCTATGCAAACAGCAAATGTTTCAAAGATTTGAAAGATATGCTCCAAAACCACAGCTTGGTCACCTTGCTGCCCTGACAGGAGGAGTTATAGCACTGTAGCAAGTCTGAACTGAGTAGCAACCAGATCTTGAAGTTGTCTGAGTGAAAAGGCAAGTGCCAGGACAAATCTGAAGTATATTCCTCCTGCATCCCCTGTTGCTGCACCAAAGGAATTGGGATGATGGAGCACAGCCCGCAGCAAAAACAAGGCAAGAAGAAACCAGAAGAGGAAAGGAAAGATGTCTGGCTCATGCTGAGACTGGGGAAGGGGGAGAAAAAACACTTACTTTAACAATTGTTTAATTCTTTCTGTTTTGTTTTTTTTCTCAATACCCAGAATCAGTGATCAGAAGGTTGTGTTAATTGTCAAGAACTTCAATCAAGTAAACATTACCCAAGCTGAGGCTGTATTGCCTGTGACAGAATATATGTAGTCAGGATTGAGGCAGGAACTCAGGCATTGAACCACAAGGGGAAAAGCACCCTAAGGAATCAATTGGTGTTATCAAGTAATCTGCCTTGGAGATTAAAGAACACAGAGCAATAAAGTGTTGTAATGAAAAAAGCTTTTGAGTCAGAAATGGGAGGCATAGGGAAAAACACACATTAATGTCAGCACATAATTGCTCTATGTGGACAAAATCAGATGCCTCTAAAAAGATTACTGCTAAATTCTGTGCTAGAGGATTCTTCTCCCATCAAGCATGACTTTAACTGTAATCAAAAGGAGACAAATGCAAGAAGCAAGTCCCAGAAACTGCAAAACAAGCAGGACAAATAAAGATCCTGTCCTGCTTTTCTTTACACGTGGCCACAGCGGCCACAGTCACCTCCTGAGATCCGCAAGTTGCAGGTGCCCCCCCTGCTGATTCAGCCTCTAACTCCAAAATCCACTGCAGGCTTCCCAGAAAAGGAGAGCCTCTTCCATCCTAGAAAACTCTCCACCCTACCAGGATGAAACTTCATCAGCTCAGTGCCACTGAAGGGGTATAAATTAATCCAATGTGTGAAGGAAGGAAGTAAAAAAGGAGCAAATACAGACACCTGGCTCTGTCACCTGAACACCAGCTTGTCTCTGCAGTCAATACACCAACCAAAATCAAGGAAATCAAAGAGAGAATTGAGAGGGCACCTCACTGCAAGATTGATTTGGAAGGACTACATCTGCCAGTTCTGTTCTAAGCACCTGAATTGTTACCAGATTAGGGATGTGAAAACTGTAATTTTGGAACTTGACCTGATATCTCAGTATCAGTGAAAATTCTAACCATCTGAGCTCTAATCTCCATGCCCCCATCCTTGTGGGGATTGCTTGTGGCTTTTACATGATCAGTAATAGCCCAAATAATGTCAAGTGCAAATACTGAAAATGCTCCAGTGATGATATCCCAGAAGTCCTGTCGATAATTCTGTGTTCAGGAAAAGGGTGGGTAACATAGAGACAAAAATTTGTCTCTGCTATTTGACACTAAAAACGACTGCAGAGGAACAGCAAACAACTGCCACCCATTGGACCAATGTTTGTCTCGTGGTGATGGTGCTGAGTGATGTCATGTGATGTGTAATTAAGCAAATGAAGCTTGCTTTTAGAGAGCAACACTGAGCAGTTGCCCTGACCCCACCATGGCTGAGAGTGGTACCATCTGTTCACTGTCAAAGTGTCTCCTGCATCCCCAGGATTGTTGTCTCCTAAAATAAACAACTTGTATCACAAGATAATCTTGATCCTGCCATTTCTCAACTTTCACATTCATTTACAGCTTTTACATTCTTTTAATCTACTTTTCCTCAGAGTAAGACCTGCACCTGTAGCCCTTGTGGATGGCCAGAAGCATGGTAAGGTTATTTGTTCATGCTGAGAGCAACTCAGCCCAGTCTGGATGGAAAAAGGTTCAATGTTAACACCTCTCTGTATCTCCAGAGCTCAAAAGAAAGCAGTGCGTTTTTCCAAATATTATTTGCTTGCCCTCAGCCTCACTGTAACTGCTCTTGATTTTGGATTGTTGCTGTGAAGTGGGGCTTGTTTGGTTTGTTTGTTTTAATGTGCTGTGATAATAAATAAAGACATCATAGCACACAAGCTGGAATCTCCTGTACCTTCTCTTGCATATGCAATGCTGGGTTGTGATTAATCTTATTTACATTTTCTAAACAGCAACTGGAAACCCAAAAGGTGGTGACAAGAGGGTGCTCCAGGGATGAATATGAATCATATCCGAGAATATGTGCATGTGGAGATGTCAGTTAACTTGCACATAAAAAAGTAAAAGTGAATTTAGTTTAAAAAGCAGTTATGCTGTGGTCCATCTTGCACAGTAACTCTGGTCAGCCATTTGCAGCATGCAGAATTCAAAGGACATGTTAACTGCGTGTAATATCAGAAAATTTCTGATATTAAATACAATATTGAAGAGCTTTACCCCCAACAGGCTGAGTCCCAGGCAGCTCCATCACCACCTCTCACTGGAAGACCATGAGCTTGTTTCAGAAAGAGCAGGACAACACAGAAAATCCCCATAAAGTGCAGTGGTAATTTCTGACGTAGTTATTTTCTGCTCATACACAAGTATGAAAAAGTCCACCTTTAAGTTGAGCTAAAGAAAAGCTGAGGCAGAGTGCAGCTAAAGCAGAAAGATCTATGCACAAGTTTTATCACTAATTTCTCTAAGACCTGAGTGTGGCTCTGACAAAGCAGGAAATGGCTTCAGGCTGCTATTTAACTACCAATGCTGGTCAGGCAGTTAAGCCCAGGACAGCAGTGGGATCACTGGAGCCAGTAAGGCCCATCCCCAAAAATGCCTTCAGGAGAACCCCAGTAACTCACAAACTCGTCCTTTGGGAAGCAACTCCCACCTGCTGCACATCATACCCACAAAGGGAACACCACTTAAAAACAAAAGGTAAGATGTGCTTGTCTACACTACATTTGCAAAGATAATTACTTGAAAACAATACAAAGGAAAGCAAAACAAATTCTTCCATTAGCTGGGGCCTTCCTATCTCTGACCTCAATCTCGTTTGCTGATACCGCCAAACTTTTCATAAACCTCTTCTATCATTAATAGCTTTAATTTAAATAATTATTGGGCAGAAGAAAAAAACCTGCTCAACCATGGCTCTCTAATCTAGTAATTAAATCCACCTGTAAGAGCTGAACAATTTGTGTCTCTGACTATTAATGCAGTCAAGAATTTTACACTGGGTGTAACATCAGCTGGAGACTGAGGACGCAGCTGGAAACTGAGCCATGTTTTGATAAGGAAAATCAACCCAAGCTGCTCCACAGGCAGAGGTCCTGACTGAGGCAGATGTCCCATTCCCAACAGGCTGTTAAACACAGGATCTATTTCATCTACTCTGTCCCTCTTTGCCTGTCTTCAGCCAGCTGGAATTCCATCCTTTTGCATTCTGCCTCTCTGTGATCATCCAACACAATTTGATATCTCTGTTGTGTGGTTACTCCTGCAGAGGAAATTTTGGATTTTGTCCAAATGGTGGAAAAACGTGCCTGTTTAGATTACCTGAAGCTGATAACCTTTCTAATGGAAAGTTCCCATCTGGTATGAATATTGCAAGTGCATTTTCCAGGAATGTGGTTCCACTGCAAATAACCCAACATTATACACCATAAACTAAGATATGAAACTTCTTCAAATCCTCCTGAACAAAAAAAAATGAGCTCTTATTTCAAATTACACACATAAATACAATAGTGGTTAAACTTCTCTTTGGAAAACTGCCCAAAAATGGACAGTGTCAATGCATTTTTTTCTCCCTGGGAAAATGCAAATACCTTATTTAATGATACAGCAGAGGGATCCATGAAATCACTACACAAATAATATGGAATTTGATGTCAAAGTTTTCTGCCAAGTGACTCAATATATTGATAATATGCATTCCACAGAATGTGGGTCGTCATGACAAAACACCATCCTATTATTTTTCTATAATGATTCCTTATTATCTCTCATATTCTATCAAAGCTTTATGTTTTATGAACACATAATGCAAATGTATACTGATTTTTCAATGTGCCTATATATATTATTTTATATATTATTGTATTCTATCACGTTGCACTAGCTTTGAGTAAAACCATTTCCTAAGCTAGCATCTAATTCTGTGCTGCAACATGAATTCTTGCCTGTGCTTTGGAACTAACTGAAGACTGTTTGAAAACAAAAATGTTTGAGCGCGGCTCCTCTTCAAATGAAAATGCAATGGGCACTCACAGTATTGCTGACATGGTAATACGTGGTTGATGATGAAAAATAACTGGTTAATTCAATTCCTTGTGCCTAGTAAACAGCCCTGTCAGCACGATGAAGTTCTGAGGCAATTATAAGAAGACTTTGTAAGATTAGTTATGAAATGCAACTTCAGAATTAGCAAGTAAAAAAACAAACAGTAATGGAGAATAAACACCAATGCAACACAGGTAATCTCACTAAGCTTTTTACCCTCATTGATTAATTCTGTGTTTTATGTAATACTGTTGCAATTAATTGTATTCTTTGTTATGCATTTTTCATTTTACATAAATGGAGCAGCACTCCAATTTGGCAGTTTAGCCCATAGAAAACAAACGTATTGATCATTGGCAAAATCAGGCATTTCTTCTTCAAAATAACACATCTGTGCTGCTTCACACATGGTAGCTGGCTCCAGAACCAGACAGAGATTGCAAAACAAACCTTTTCTTAGGGGGGAAAAAAGTTGTTTGAGAAGCCTACCGGAGCGATGGAAGGCGACCTGGTTGGCAGAATGGGGACCCGCATCGATGGACAGAAGAGGGAGCAGTTTCCGCATGTCCCAGAGCTTCATCACGCCCGAGGAGTCACAGGAGGCGATGACATCGCCCTGAAAAGTGGAGACAAAATCAAAGCATTGCCTCTGCGCTTCTGCCAACCTCAGAGCCTCTGCCACAGGCCTGGGCAGCCAGGCGCAGCAACTGCGCTGAAACAAAGAAATAAATGAGCTATTATATTGAGGTTACCACAGCCTCTCATCAGCTCTGTAGGCACTCAGAATTTCAGACTTTCTATACTAACAAGCACTAACCCCCAAGAAAACACTACATTTGACCCAAGACCACAGAGAAAGCTTCCAAAATTAAATACTGAAACTAGAATTATTAGTATAGAGTTTAAATAAAAATACATATCACATAGTAGAAATTTTAAAGTTTTAAAATATAATAATATATTTAAAACAAAATTAAAATTTTAAAGCAAAAGTTCATCCTTCTTTTTCACCTTCTTCTTCATAAGTCTAAATAATATTATGAAATTAAATAAAAAGATACACATTACAAACCACAAATAATTATTAAATTAAAATGAAAAATAATTTAAGCAATATTTCTTAATGTTACTGTTAATGTTTTTAATGACTTCTAAAGAGACCTGTTCAGGAGAAACTGGAAGTACAAACGAGAAAAAAGGTTATCCTGAATTCTGGCTCCAGTGCTCCCTAAGAAGATGGTTCTTGTGGTTCTCTTCTTTTCATGCAGCTACAGGATNGCACTCAGAATTTCAGACTTTCTATACTAACAAGCACTAACCCCCAAGAAAACACTACATTTGACCCAAGACCACAGAGAAAGCTTCCAAAATTAAATACTGAAACTAGAATTATTAGTATAGAGTTTAAATAAAAATACATATCACATAGTAGAAATCNCTGATTTTAAATTTATCTGCTCCTGTTTTTCCTGTGAAGAGTAAGATGAGAGCAGAACAGATTCTCTTTCCCTGCTGTGTATTCCACAGCCACCCTAACGGGTAACTCCCCATTCACTTAAGGGTTCCACTGGATGATCCCTCTGGGTCCCTCCCAGCTCAGAATATTCTGTGATTCTGTCAGAAACTCCCTCCTGTCAGTGAGCCAGAAGCACCCAGGGACTACGCAGGGAAAGAGAGCAGGACCATGTCCCCCATGCCTCTGTCCAATATTAACTAAAAACAAAATCAAACCAACCAAACAAAACCCCCACAAACAAATAAAAAACAACCCCCCAAAAAAAACCCCAAACAAACCCAACCACC
>VXBU01019607.1:730489-742413 GCA_013400315.1 Bombycilla garrulus | reverse complement strand
CAATAAATCCCTTTTATCCTTTTATTCCACCAAGTCTCTGTTTCCAGGTCAGCCTCCCCAGGCATCATCACAACACAATGATTCCCAGTCCAGGCAGTGACAGCAACAGCAGAGCAGGTAAAAGTTCCACAATTCGTCAAAGAAAAGACTGTCACATGAGAGAGTCACAGGGTAGAAGGTGGGGATGCTGTGCTGCTTTCTCATGTGTTTTAGAACATAATTTCCCATGAAAAGCCACAGAGAGAGGCAAGTTGGTCTGTATTGCACATGGAAAGTTGAATTTTAAAGAATCCACATGGATCTTTGCATTCTGATTTTGTTTGTTTTGCAAAAAGATGAGTTTAAGAAACAGCTGGTAAAACATGAATTATGCAGGGGTCTGGACCCACGGTGTACATCTGCCACAGGAAAGTCTGGCGTGCTGGGCCAGGAGATGCAATTTAGAAAAAAACCCTTATTCCTTAGGATACACAAATTAATTCCTCTCCTCTAAGAAAGAAGGGCAAAGTTTTCCACAGTGCTTGCAGTTCTGCATGCTAAACAGCATTTGCTTCATGTACTGTATACACAGAGGGTCACATTCACTGCAGAACACAGAAATAAGCAAACAAAATCACATTAAAGGAGATAATCTCTGTTTCATTTAGTTAGCAGCAAACGGACATAATAATATGTTTATATTTGTAAATATAAAGTCTGAAAACATAAAAGAAAATACTGTATAGTCAATTATTATCGGTTTCTGCAGAGGATCTTTCAAGGGCCAATCTGCCCTAGAATATACAATTCTTTAAAGAGTTTTAAAAAGTCTTTAAAGTTACTCAAACCCAAGTTATGTCAAAGCCATCTAAAAATGATGCCACATTTTTTCTTCTTGGGCTTTGCAGAGCTGTCTGACTCCAAATGCCAGTGCATTACCCCAAATTTTTATCATGAAGAGTTGAGACGAAGCTTCATCATGTGCAAATATTTAAATGAGAGCAAAATCTGATTAAAAGCTTCAATTAGAAACGTTAAATATTTAAATATTTCATTTACTGCTGGGTCAAAACAGATGAATGAGCCAGTGTGATGGCATACACTTGGCTTGTTTCCTATCCTACATTCCTCATCTGTACCATCATCATGTGGATTCCTTCCCAATATCTAATCCTACTCCCTGTCAGTTTGAAACCATTCCCCCTTGTCCTGTCACTCATCTCTCCATCTTTCCTGTCCCTGTCAGTTTGAAACCGAATTTCGTGATGGGCACTGAATTAATTTCTTGACGGGTTTGAAAACTCTCCTAGAGCCAGGCACGAGGAAGAGCAAAAGAAGTTTTTCTAAAATCTAAGCTTCCCAATGTTTTTTTGGGTGAATTTTACAAGACAGTTTGGGGTTTACTGTGAGTCTCTACATGGGGACAACATAGAGCACCAGAAGGGATTGTAAAAACAGAACTAAAAAATCAACTGTGCCGTAAATCATAGAATCACAGAATATCTTGGCTTGGAAGGGACCCACAAGGCTCATCGAAGTTCAACCACTGGCCTGCACAGGACAGCCCCAAATCCCTGACAAAAGAGGGATGCAAACCCTGAGGCTGGAGGAGAGAGGTCCCGTGGCAGAATGAGCTCATCTCACATCTCATCATGCAAAGGCTTGAAACAAAAGAAGGCAGGTTTTCTTGAGCTGTGATTATTTTTAGAGTTAGTAAACTTGATGGGATTGAGTTTAGAATCTTCAAACAGGTTTATGTTTATATTTATATAATGTATTTATATATGTTAGAGAGAATAGAAAAAACAGGTAATGCCAAGTTCTTGAAGTCAGCTTGTCTCTTGATTAAGCAAACTTCTAGACAAAGAGATTTTTAACTTCTCTTTTCCCCAGAAAAAATTTTAACTGGGATTTTGATCCAAAAATAACCCAGGAAGACAAAACAAGCAGTGAGGGAAGGAACTGCATTTTGTCTGATTTAGGAGTGCAGAAGCAAACTCCAGCAGCAGCCGAAGGTTTCTCAGTGCCCATCATCTGCTGCACGTGGCTTTTCTCTGCCCTCGGCTTATCGAGGTGTGTGACACCTATTACTGACTTTTTCTTTGCAAATGATCTCTGATGAGAAACCTGAAATGGTGATGGGAAACTGAACGACACAAACAAGGTGTGACATTTAAAAATCAGTCCTGGATTTGTTTTTTTCTAGTCCCACTGAAGGGCCTTGGCTGTGAGACTGTCTCTTTTCTCAAGGACACGGGGATACAGCAGCTCAGGAGAACCACTCCCTTCCACACCAATGCATCCTGAATTTCCTTGGCCTTTAACAGTTAAATGAGTCCCAACATATTGCAGCTTCCTCACAGTAAGATCCAGAGGAATATTTTTAATTCTAGGCTATCTGCTAGACATATTTATCCAGATTTCTACATTAAGAGTATCTGAGTTGGAGAGCAAAAATATTCAAACTGATGGAAGTAAAGATGGACCTACCCAATTCTACTGGAGTGGCCTCAGAACGTGTTCTCTGGTCTGCACATAATGTGTAAAGCAGGCCCAGTGCTAACTGCAGGGTCTGTGGGTAACACAGGGAGGATGGCCAAGGGAAGGGAGCACTCCAGAAAACTTACTTCCAAAATTAGAGTCATGAATAACATGACTATGCCAGAGAATGGATGTAGAAGTGAATTCCAGAACAAATTCCAGAACAATTTTCAGAGTGATTCCCTAATATCAGAAAGAGCTGTTTGCCAACAAATGAAATAGGGGTATTTTGACACAGATTTTTGTTCCTTGCCATGACAGAGAGATAGAATAGGTTTGTTTTTTTTTTTTACTTCTAACAGTGTTTGATGGCCTGTAAATGGTTAACTAATGATAATAAAATCTGTACTTAAAGTGTAATTCAGTTCTGTAATTATATTTCTTATGCATGGAGACAGAAATAAACTAGAGGAAGAACCTTTTGCATGTGTAATTGAATATATTTGATATTACTGGGTAACCTTTGTAAGCAACTGGCTTTGAGTTTATGCAAAGAGGTGAACACTTTGAATACATAAATAACAATAGGAGCAGATAGGTTTTTGATTTTGTATTCTGTTCTTTTCTTGTTTGTGTCTGTTAGATGCAGTCAGACATCCCTGGCTTTATCTGGCTATCCATAGAAACATCTGAGAGATCTGACTTTTGCATCATTTGGGTGCAGTAATGAATAAGAACTGACATAAAATATCAATATTATTGGCCCAGCTAAATGGTAGCTGACATCCAACTGGACTGCTGAGGAGGTAAACAAAATTGAAATTTTTTTTTGTTTAAAAACTGTCTGACATTATTTGCCCTTCAGTAAATCAATGGAGGAATGACCTAGATGCTGCTTGCATTTTGGCCTGGGGAGGTAAAATTGGGCAGTTGTTCTCAAGCATATTTTTTATAGTCTTTTATGTTTTCATAACATAACCAGTAACTCTAAAAATATATTTTTTTTTTTGTTTCAGAGAAACTTGGTAACCACTGTAATGGTTCCTAAACCTGAAGATATGACACAAACACATACTTTTATTTGGACACAACAGAAAGGGAGCAAACCTTGTTCTACTTCAAATTGATGATTCAACCAAGCATCTGTAGTCTTTATACTGCATTAGCACAGGTGATTTACCATTGCAAAGGAGGTTCAGAGCTTACCTGCAGTGCTGTTTGGGCCATACCCCAGTGCAAAATAAATACCTGAAACATTTTTCTCTACAAAGTTATTGTGCTATGGAAACATGGGACTAAGAGGGATGGCAACAGTAACTTTTGGGAGGAAAGATGCATTTTTCTATTTCCTCAATTCAAAAGCAGCTATGTGAGTTTTGCTCAAATTTTCTCAAGTGTTCTACAGCCAGAGAACCAGCTTGGAAAACTGCAGGATTTCAATGCTGCTGCAAGTGTTACCTGTTGAGTCCTGATACAAACACAAGTGCAGAGGATTCTCCAGGGCACTGTGAATCCTGTGTCCCAACAAATGGGCACATTCCAGGAGCCAAGCTGGTAGTTCTGTTCCACAGAGAACAGGCTAATTAGGGAATCTCAGCACTAAGAACAGTTCTGGCTGCAAACCTTGCCCACTTAACAAAAAAAGCCTATTAACTACAATTTCAGAAGCACGGTGTAGTAAATAACTCAGATTTAATCAGTTTCACAGAGCTTAATGAGGATTTATTCAATTTGTATAAATGCATTATTCTTTTTTAGCTCCTTCACACAATACTCTTCCCCAGAAATACCCCTTAATATTTGGACACACTGCCTGGGTGGCTTTCTAATCTAACTAGAAAATTTGTCCCTTGTTCTTGTGTAATTACAATTTCATATTCTTTCTGAACTCCTTCTGGCAGCAAGCAGCCTGAGACAGGATTACCACAAGTCCACTGAAGTGACCTAGGAGCCCACTCAAACTGACCTATGTCCAAGCAGAAAAAGGAGTGAAACCCTTGGGATCTCTCACCACCACAGCTCTGCACCCACAGGGTGGGACCATGCAGGCAACGCTTATGACAAAGCATGGGATGTGCAGATTCATGACATTAGAATATAAAATAATTTTTTAAAAAATCTAAGTAAGGTTTTATTCAGCAATCAGCCTTCAGTTTCATCATTGTAGGCTTCCTGAGCCAGGTATAAGCTTTAGGTTGGACACTCTGGAAGTAATGTTGCACTTTGTCCAAGCAGTCCACGATCAATGTCCAAAATCTTTTCCATGAAAGTATTGTTGAAAATACAACTGCTTCTATAAAAACATATTTTCCTCATGAAAAATGCATTTTTAAACAAAAATACTGACACTCGAAACACCTTAATCAGCTTGCTTAGGCTGGAATATTTTAAGTTTTTGGTGAGTAAGAACAAGAGGGTAAGAAAATGGTTCTCAAGGGCTATATTTGGCTGAAATATAGCACTTGCTTTGCTAGCCAGCCAGTGGGACAACAGTTACTTGGGTCACTATTTAATTTTTACTGAATATACCTAATACATACAGCACATACATACTTACTTAATACATACAATACTTAACAGTACTACTTAATTTTTCAGCAGCAAAGTTAACCTAGCTGCAACCACAGCTTCTGAAGGTACATTCCTCCCTCCCTTTGACCAATGCTGCACCAAATGGTTCCATTTTTACTAATTCAATCCCTGAGAATGTCAAGCCATGATTACAGGTCACATGAGGCCCTTGGTACATGAATACCCACGTTAAAGGCAGTGCTGTGGTATCCCTACAGTGTTTCCCTCTCCACGCTGCCTCCTGTGAATTGTTCTCTGCTCCTCACCACAGTGTCTCAGGGCACGGAGAGGCAGCTTGTGCCTGTCAGACACAGCCAGATGCACATGGCCAAGAAAGAATTAAGATGCCTTGGGGATTCCTATTCCCCTCCGTGACATCGGTTTATCCCATGCCTTCTGCTGTGCCAGCCCCTGGGGTTTGCCCTACAAACACACAGGGCTGGCAGAGCAGTTGGCAAAGCAGCAGCTGATACTGAGCAAGAGGAGAATATTCGGGATCTCCTGCAGGAAAAATTGCTCTGCCTGTAATGAAGGTTGTCAGTGGGAGCAGGGGGGGCAGGAACACCACAAAATTATTTTTCAGGAAAGATGGTTTCTGAGAGAAAAGGCTGCTAGTGGCAGCAGAAACCAGCACGTGCCTTAGCACTTCCATCCCAGTTTTAAAGAGCAGCGTGGCCAGGGGAGCTGCAGGAACCATACATCACAAATGTTTGGGTCATTTCAGACTATTTCATATGGCCTCTAAGAGCCATTTGGGAGAAATTCCTCCCCTTCCAAAGTTACCAGTCATTCAGACAGCAGTCTGTCACCAATCCCAGTCAAAACGGTTCCTTTCAGACGACAACTATAAATTAACCAGCCAGGGAAAAAGCCTAACAAAAATTTCATTTAAGTAAAGTAATCAATGATCCCAACAGAGGAGAATGGCTTGGACATCGTGCACTGCTCAAAGGAGGGAGCAGCAAGGAGAGGGCAGCTCTACTGTAACAGGCAATGGTCTGGCTGGCAGGTGGGGCCACTCTGAGCCACCACTGAGTCTGAATCCAGTCCCAGAGGTCTCTGAGCCACCAAGGAGCAGGACAGGATGGGCCAGAGCAAGGAACATGATGATTAAAGGGAAGAAAAAGAGGAAAATCACATGCAGAACTTACTTTCTTGTTGAATGTAGCGTGATTACAGGAATGCACGTGACCCTGGAATGTGTAAACACGGAGACCCTAGGAATGAAACAGGAAGAGAACATTTTAATAAGTTACAGCAATTAAGTTATTCTGTAGCCTTGGTGTAAACAGAAAGAACTTGATTTTATGGCTGTGTGAAAATCAAGACACGCTGTGTGCTAAAAAGCCAGCTCCTGGTTGCTAGAACAGGAACAATTTCTCATCATTACTAAGGATGTATCTCCCTACTTCCCATAATAGCCAGCAGAAAAGGTGCATTCAAACATCCCCAAGAAAAGGCATCTCCCTGGCTGGAGGGCTGGAATTAGAAGGTGGAATTGCTCCTTCCAAACCACTGAGCTCTTGCTCTCAGGCAGTGAGATATTCCACACACACCATTAAAGGCTTCCTTAAGGAATCACAGGCATGAAATCCAAATTAGCTATCTTTTGTCATCTCCCACATTAGGCCATAAGTGACCTACATAGTGCAGTAACATATGTCAGATGTCATCACTGATATCTGGCTTGTTCTCCCAGCACAGGAACCATCCAACCACATTATCTCCTGCTAAAAAACCTGAAATCTTCAGGATGGCAAGACTGGGGTATTGAAAAGAGATGCTCCTCTCTGTTTTCACAGAACCACTGGCTTCATGGGTTAAAAAATACTTCCTGTTAAAAGTGAAGCCCACCTTGGATCAATGCAATCATATGCTGAAGAACAAAACTTTCCCTCTAAGAAAGCATTTTATTAACACTGCAATTGAAAGACAGTTTGTTGCACTTTTCTGGAGAGCTGAAAAAACCCAAACATAAGTTCTGAAATTCCACTACTCATCATGATCTTGAATCAATCTCACAGGAGCCGGGGTAACATAGGTTAATCACACCTCTGTCATGCTTTTGGAGTTTAAATCATCAGCTTAATCCCACTTTTATTTTCCTGGTTAAAAAAAAAAATCTTACTCCTACTCTGACATAAGAAATTTGAATTCTCTTTTTCACGGACAAAACCTCCTACATTTTATCATCAGCATGTCTAGCAGCATATTCTCACTGTCTGCAACAAGCCCTTCCAGAAAGCAGTTAATGAGGTTTGACCACAAAGTAATTCTGGAGGGACACTCCTCGATAATGCTCTGTGGTTCATATTATATCTCTGAACCACTTAGGAGAACTCAGCCCAACAAAGCAGCAGTTGAAGGGGATTACACTGTTGTTGTAAATATCTCAGGGGTTAAGAGCAAAGAGGGAAAGGAGCTATTGAGGCTGAAGAGCAATGTTGATGCAGGAACATATGGGGATTCATTATCTGCTGATAAATTCCAGTGGAAAATTAGAAGACACTTCTTGAACAGAGAGATACAAAAACTTACTCCACTCCAAGTAGTGGGGATAAAAAAAAAAAAAAAAGAAAATCTCATTACTATAAGACGCTGCTTGAAAAGCCTGGAAATAAATGACCTTCTCCTGTATGTGATCTTTTGCTTGGACTTGGAGACCAAGGAGGCTCTTTCCAGTCTTGCTCAAATGGCATTAGAATACAAATCTCTGATAAAGCCTAGCATTTAATGCTGCACAGAATTCCTTCTGTTTTAAAAAAGTCACCCAAAGAAAGGAGCAGGCAACTTCGGCAAGTGCCATTTTGTATCTCTGTATTTTTCCTTTACCTCTCTGTGTTCAAGTAGTTTCTGCTCCAAGGCCACATGGCTTTTGTGATCCTATTAGGAAATTGGTATTATTCCCATAAAAGCATTGCAAGGCAACAAGAGAAAAAGGCTCTGAACTATTAAAAGCTCTGTATTTAAAGAGCACACCATCCACTTAAAGCATAAAAAGGCTGTCAGAGGACAGTTCTTGAGTCCTCCATAGTTTTCAGCAGAGTTACAAGAGGAAAGAGTGCTAAAAAATCCACTCCAAACCCCCTGAGTGTTTATAAGTTAGACAGTAGATATAGGCTGGGTATGGGGATAAAGCTCTTCACCCAGAGAGTGCTGGCACTGCCCAGGCTCCCCAGGGAATGGGCACAGCCCTGAGGCTGCCAGAGCTCCAGGAGGGGCTGCATTGATGATTCCAGTGGATCCCTTCCAGCCCAGCAGATTCTGTGATTTCTATGCAATAAATTCTTTCTAAGTAACAGATTCTGTGATTTATAAGTAATAAACCATGAACCAATAAATGCCTAAACAAGGAAAACTTAAATAATTACTTTCCAATCACAAATTCACGGCTGGAATAGGAATGCGATTACACAAAATTCCCTAAGATTGGCAGGCAAATTAATTTGATAAAGGTAACAGGATAGCAGACAAAGATAACCAAGCACACATAAGCAGTCTAGTGAGAAAAAATGTCAAGGACAGGAGATGTACCTTGTGGCCCAGCAGCGATATCGACTGCACCCAGCCCGTGGTAACAAACCACGTGTTGGTGCATGTTCTGCATGTAAAAAGTAGCCCATGGAAAATAACTGCTGCTGCTCAGCAGGGTGTAGTATTTACCCTCAGACACTCTCAAATACCAATACACACACAATAACCTTTCCACAAACACAGAAAAAGCATGCAGTCACAAACCAGTGGAAAAAAAGAAAACCACACGGACGCCTCACAAAATGGATGTTAACTTTTAGATTTCCCTCTGTAAGTCAATGCAGTATAGGCCCTCCAAAAAGGATTTTAATAAAAGTAATAATAATGATAATAAAAGTGAGGCAAAGCAATGGTTCTGCAAAGTGTTTCTCAATACCATCAAAACTTAATTTCCAAAGTGCCACTTTATTTTTGTTCAGTGCACAGCTTGGATTGTCTTTACCAACACTGGGAAATCTGAGTTTTGCAAACACAAACAGAAATCTGGAAAGCTACTACTTAGCTGTACTAGCTCAGGAAAAAAACCAAATAGTAATAGATATTCTGTGGACCAGAATTCAAACCAGTACTGAGCTTTCAGCACCAAGAGCTCAGCAGTAAGTTAATGAAATCTTTTTTGCACATGCATTCTGCTTTTCAGGCTTTTAATTTTAAAATAATCCACTACAGCACCACCAGTGCTTCATGCAGTGCGGAGCTGAACAGGGTGCCCACAACCACCCCGGTGCATCTGCCATTTCAATGAATTTCTTCAGGGTTCCAGTTGAGCAAGAACAAACATTTGGGACTTGTATCACAAGGAAAAGAGCAGGGAAAAAGAAGGAGATTGACATTAGGACAGCTCTTAGGGGAAAATGACGGTCCTTTCCTGTAGCCTGAGGGTCTCATTGACCATCTCCCCTTACAGAGGGAACAATCACAAACAGAGAGCAGGAGAAGTTACCAAACACCAGAGCTGAACTCTGAAACTGGAAGAAGTTTCCCATTTCCCCCCTCTTTAACCCATAGGGTCTATCCAGTCTCATTGCATGGGACACTCCAGCAGTATAAATCATGGAAAATACATTATTATTGCCAACTGAGTCCTGATGGAAATATTAAAGGAGGAAATCTGAGTTCCATTCCCTCCTTCAGCTATTGTCCAGTTACATGAATAACCATACATTCTTCCTCTGCAGGAAATACACAGACAGCAGCAACATTGAATGAAAACAAAATATTAAGTGCTCTGCATGGTTGAGGTTCTGGGGTTTTTTAATCATTATTCACACATGCACACACCCATAATTTTCCAGTCTGAAACCCAGAAATTAATGTTAGAATCAGTGGTTAGAAACACCCTGGTATTATGCTGTGGAGCTATCGACATTCAGCTTCCACTGAACGCAGGCATTAATTGCCTGCCCTGGACTAGAGCTACCTAAAAGACTCCTGAGAGAGAAAACATTCCTTTGTTAGAACAAAATCTGGTATTGTGGAAAAGCTGCCTGATCTTTGGAGCTATGGATCTGCGAGCAGTAATCCTGCTGCAAGAGTAGTTAAACAAGGTTTCTTAATTCAAATTATTTTTTTTTGTTCCTACTTTCAAAGGATAAAACCCAAGATTTGAGAATCAATAGTAAAATTCTGCTGTAAATCCTCCCTATTGTGTATCCACATAGATACAGGAATACCATGGTAAGACAAGACAGGCTGAAGACAATCATAATTAATTTGCTTCTTTGATTCTTTGCATTGCAATAATTAAGTCCAACCTTTAACTATGTAACAAAGCAGCTGAATCTTCCTATACTTGTTTTAATTACCATTTCAGCAGCAACGAAATAAAACTTCTGAACTTAACAAGCCATTCTGCAAGCACCTCTGGAGAAAACACACAGCCAAAATTAGTAGGGTGTCATCTGAAAACTATTCATGTTTCTCAAATTCTGCTCTTTTGGTTTTCTTCCTGGATTTTGAATGCCTTGCTGTACATGAACATCTGACATGAACAAACTTACTTTGCAAGTCCAGAATCAAGATAACAAATCCATTAGATCAAGCTGGGTGTAATATCCTATCACAATAGGTAATTATCTGTACGAGTTTGATATGAGCTTTTAGATAACAACATTTGAGTCTGAGATTTATCTAAACAGTGTTCAGATAGGAGATTTATTTGTAATTTCTTGCTTCATTTAGAAATTAACTCAAAGAAATTATGTTCATTCAGAAGGACTAAACTGAGAAAAGTGTTCAAACCACGAAGCACTCAGCTGTGGAAATGTTCACCTCATTCTCTTTATTAAAAACAAACAAAACCTCCCAACAGTTCTCCGTGAAAGGTTTAATTGTATTTGGGGGAAAAATGAAAGTTCTGAGCTTACATAGGTAGAATTTCCTATGTAAGAATTTCCTATCAAACACTGTAATGCTTCGGAAGCTCCCTTGGCTGGACCTGAACTTTTCCTAAAGCAAGGGATGTTCAACGTACTGTGCCTTCTGACTCACTGGGAAGCTCTAACCCTCCTCCTTCTTTATTGGGTCTGTACAAGAGTTTCCATATTCACAGCAAAGTGCAAAATTAAAACTGTGCATCCTTCTCATTCCCAACATGGCCTGTCTGCCCCAGCCAGCCCTGGGGAGCCCCACAGGGAATGTGGCAGATCCAGCAGAGCTGTGGCTCCTCACTGTAGGCCCTGCCATGAAGTGGGTGCTTGGAGACATCCAAAGCACAAAAACTGGAGCAAAGAGTTTAAGAATGTCTGCACCTTCTACCTGAGCAGGACAGCTCCTTTTATCCCATCCCATACCAACCATATGAGGTTCAACAAGGGAACGTGCACCCAGGATGAGGAAACCCTGGGTGTATGGACAGGCTAGGGAATGAGATGCTGGGAAGAGGCACCACAGAAAGGGACCTGGGGATCCTGGCCAGTTGGATCTGAGCCAGCAGTGCCCTGGAGCCAGGAGGAACCTCCTTGTCCTGGGGGATCAGGCCCAGCACGGCCAGGGAGGGGATTGTCCCACTCTGCTCTGGGCTGGGGCAGCCTCACCTCCAGTGTTGGGGGGCAGTTTTGGGTTCCTCAGTGTAAGAAAGGTATTAAGCTATCAGAAAGCATCCAAAGGGCAGCAAAGATGGCGAAGGGCCTTGAGGGGAAGCTGTGTGAGGAACAGCTGAGGGCAATTGGTCTGTTCAGCTGGAGGAGACTGAGGGCAGACTCCTCGGGGTCTGAAACTTCCTCATGAGGGGAAGTGAGGGGCAGACACTGATCTCTGCTCTGTGGGGACCAGTGACAGGACACTGTGGAATGGCCTGAAGCTGTGTCAGGGGAGGTTTAGGTTGGATATTTGGGAAAGATTTGGGAAAGGTTCTTCCC